>CAUYRT010029209.1:0-15495 GCA_963574885.1 Lepilemur ruficaudatus
TATGTAAACCTACTAAAAAGTATAAAAGCTCGACTTTTACCCCAGGGCGGGGTCCTGGTTCGTAGGGAGGCCACTGCGTTGGTGCTCTGGGACTAGGACCCTAGCTCGAGCTAGCCAATAAACTCCTTTGTCATTTGCAGCCTCGGTGACTCTGCCTCTCTCTTCCTGGGACAAAGGGAAACCGGTTCTAACAAATGTAAAGGAAGAGCTAGGTAACATTGCCAGGAAGAGTCCAGTGAGTGGTGGTGATAGTGCTGTGAGGGTCAGAAGAGATCTCTGGGTTCCAGACCTGATTTAGGAAGGAGGTGGGAGCCCGGCTCACGCCCATAATCCTACTTCCTGGGATGCCGAGGTGGGAGGATAGCTGGAGCTCAGGGGTTCAACACCAGCCTGAGCAACAGTGAGACTCCATCTCTACCGAATAAAAAAGAAATACAAAAATAAACCAAAATACACAAAACCACAAAACCCAGCCGGGCATTGTGGCACGCACCTGTAGTCCCAGCTAGCTGGGAGGCTGATGCAGAAGGATCGCTCATAGCCCAGGAGTTGGAGCTTGCGGTGAGCTACAATCACATCACTGCAGTCTACCCAGGGACACCGAGTGACACCCTGTCTCAACAACAGCAACAACACCAAAAAAAAAAGAAAAAGGGAAGGAAGTGGGAATTGTGAAAGGGTAGAAAGCTTACTAGGTGCTCACACCATGGGTGGGGAAAGATTTCTCATGCAGAGATTAGGATATGAAAGTAAAAAGTTTACTTATTTTCCCAACAAAGAAAGAAAGAAAGAAAAAGAGAGAGAGAGAGAAGGAAGGAATGGACCCAGTATGCAGAGGAAGGAAGGAAGGAATTGCTGGGCCCCAAGGAAAAGTTGCGTGGAGTTTTTAAAGGGAAAAATGGCTTTTTTTCTCTCTGCTTCAGCAGACTTATGTTGCAGGTGCTCTTTATTTTTTCTCTTTTCTCTGTGAGGCCAGCTTATCTGAGTCCTTGAAATGTATTTTTGTCAGGAACTGAGCCAGAGAGCTGGAGCGGAGCGGGGAGTTCACCCCCCTACAGTCCACTTAGGGCTCTTCAAGGCTGAGAAAATGAAAATCTTAGAGATAACGAGTTAGGTCACAGGTGTTTTAATTAAAACAAAACACGGGGTAGTTGTGTTGGGTTTTCTCTTCAAAGGGGCAATTATTAAAAACAGGGGCAATCATACGCTACGAGTTTATTTCTCTTACTTTCTAAGAGTTTAGTTTATTTTCCTCTGTTAGATAGGTTATTAGTAACACCATCTTTCAAATTATGCTGCCTTGGACCATAAAGGATGGGTAGGATTTGGCTAAGTTGAGAGAATAATAATAATCAGTGTGTGCTTTATTATTTAATATGTTTGAACATTTAAGAGACCCTGATATATTATTAATAGAGAATCTGACTTATTAGACTTGTAATCTTGTGATTTTAAGTTATATTTCATTTCATTTTATTTAAAAGCACTAAAATAGTTTGCTTATGAAAGGTATTTTATGTTTTAAGAAAATCTGTTTTGGGCTGGGCGCAGTGGCTCACGTCTGTAATCCTGTTGCTGACACAGGTTCAGGTACCTGCCACCTGAGCACCAAATATGAGAAGCATCAGCAGACTCAGAAGATGGTAGACTAGTGTTGTCACCAAAAGCTCCGCAGCGCTTATCCTGGAGGCCCCATCAGAAAAACAAGAAGTGGTTTGAGGAGAAGGAAAGAGAAGTCTATCACTTTGCCAGCAAAGGAAGAAAATTGTATAGTCCTGTCACAAAATCCAAAATTCCCGTACATAAGCAGAAATACAGAGTTTTTAAAGGGATGCCATTGTGGACAGAAAAACCCAAACTCTGAAATATTTGAAAGAAGTTTGTTCTCAGCCAAATTTGAGGACCATGACCCAGAGCCACTCCCAAGAAGGCTTGAGCAAGTGGGCTCGATGTGGCTGGGTTACGGTTTGGTTTTATACATTTCAGGGAGACAGGGGTTACAGGTAAAGTCATAAATCAATACGTGGGAGGCATACATTGGTTTGGCCCAAAAAGGTGGGCCATCTCGAAGGGGGAAGGCTTACAGGTTATAGGTGGATTTAAAGATTCTTTGGCTTGTAATTGGTTAAAGACATGAAGCTTTGTATAAAGGCTTAGAATGTTTTAACATAAGGAGCTGTTATCTGAGATAAGCCACCGGACATAGATTTGTTGTGTAAATTGAGGACCTGTAGGTTTGTCTTGCATACCCTTAGGCTTATCAATGGGTCACAAAGGACATCTCCAAGAAGGGAGGGGGGCATGATGAGGTATGTCTGACCTCCCTTCTCCTTGGCAGACAATTTAGTTATAGGATATTTCTTTGGCCACGAGGGGGTCCATTCAGTCAGCCGGTGGGGGCAGGGGTGAGCCTTAAATTTTTATTTTGGTTCACACCATTCAGCTTCAGGCAACTGCTGTTCAAGTACATTTGATGATTCTAATCACCCCATCTCCGGGGAACACAATCTCCTGACCTCCACCCCGACTTCTGCTTGGAGAGTTCCAGTTGAGCCACTTCCTATAGCACAAAAGAACAAAGGACATTCCTCTGCCCCTCCCAGCCAGTGGCCTGAAGCAAGGATGTAGGTTTTAGTTCTCAAAGAGGAGTAGAGGATGTGTTTAAGAGACAGAAAACATTTTTGCCAGGCCATTTCCTCTGTTCCATATTCCCCACTGTCAATATTACCCTTCCATGTCTACGGGATGAGGGGTGACTACTCTGTTGCAGTGTCTCAAACACCATCTCATCTTTCTCTGCTTACTGAACAACTTATAAAGGGAAGAGGTTAAAGGGGTTGGTGGCCGAAAGCAGGCTTCCTGCAAGTCATCATGAATGCCCCATGGTTATCAGCCAACAATAGGTCATCCGGTGGATCTTGTCATCAGTAGTCTGAGGTTGGCCTTTTCTCTTGATCTGTATTTCCCCAAAGTTTTCTAATCTTGTGCCTGACAGCTGTGTAAGCAAGTAGCAGGTTAAGTCTAAACTTTTAAGAAAGAACAAGCCAAAAGCATACTGGAAGCAAACTGGCTTCCCTTTAGCTAGCCTAGCATTATAGTCTAAATGGCCCTGGGGTTACGTTTATAATCCCAGCACTTGGGAAACAAGGCGAGAGGATCCAGGCAGGAGGATTGTTTGAGGCCAGGAGTTTGAGACCAGCCTGGGCAAGACAGCAAGACCCCTGTCTATACAAAAAATAGAAGTTAGCCAGGTATGGTGGCATAAACCTGTAGTCCTAGCTACTCGGGAGGCTGAGGTAGGGGGATCACTTGAGCCCAGAAGTTTGAGGCTGCAGTCTGAGCAATGATCATGCCATTGCACTCCATCCTGGGCAACAAAGCAAGACCCTGTCTTTAAAGAAAAAGAAAAGTGGGGCCGGGCGCGGTGGCTCATGCCTATAATCCTAGCACTCTGGGAGGCCAAGGCAGGCAGATCCCTCAAGGTCAGGAGTTCGAAACTAGCCTGAGTAAGAGCGAGACCCCATCTCTACTAAAAATAGAAAGAAATTAATTGGACAACTAAAAATATATATAGAAAAAATTAGCTGGGCGTGGTGGCACATACCTGTAGTCCCAGCTACCCGGGAGGCTGAGGCAGAAGGATTGCTTGAGCCCAGGAGTTTGAAGTTGCTGTGAGCTAGGCTGATGCCACAGCACTCTAGCCTGTGCAAGAGAGTGAGACTCTGTCAAGAAAAGAAAAAAAGAGAAGAGAAGAGAAGAGGAGAAGAGAAAAGAGAAGAGAAGAGAAGAGAAGAGAAGAGAAGAGAAGAGAAGAGAAGAGAAGAGAAGAGAAAATCTGTTGTTTTTTTTTTTTTAGCCACTGCACCAACACCAACCAGTGAGAAAATCTGTTTTAATCAAAAGTTTTGACTTACTAAGTTTGGAAGTGGTGTTTTAAGTGCTTTGGATGATTTGTTTTGTTATATTTAAGCAGTACTGTACTGATAAATGTAACCTTTGCCAATTTCCATTGTGTAAACACTCCCATTATGGCCAATTTCACGCTACCATCAGCGATGCCACTGAAGCTGAAGTTGGGAAGAGAGGTGCTCAATCAGCTCTCTGAAGCCTGTGCAAGCTGACTCCAGCATTTCACTGCTTGTAAGTCTTCCTTGTTATAAATGATATGTTATATTCAGGATGACTAGGGTAATATAAACATACGTATTTAAGGTTAAGTGGCATTAAAATGTTTAGAGGAATTTGAAATTTGTGATATTTGTAATTCAATCAGATGTTAATCAAGTAACAAATAATTTTAAATAAAAAGCTTTTTAAATAAAAAGATTTATAGATAGATAAAGTAACATAATTTATATATTAAGCTTATAAGCTTGCTAAAATAAAAGATTTGAAAGTAACAACTTTAGACCAGGGGAGATGGCTCAGGCCTCTAATCCTAGCACTCTGGGAGGCCCAGGCAGGAGGATCCCTTGAGCTCAGGAGTTTGAGATCAGCCCAAGAGTGAGACTCCTTCTCTACTAAAAATAAAAGAATTAGCCAGGTGTGGTGGCGCATGCCTGTAGTCCCAGCCACTAGAGAAGCCAAAGCAGGAGGATCGCTTGAGCCCAGGAGTTTGAAGTTGCTGTGAGCTAGGCTGACGCCACGGCACTCTAGCCTGAGCAACAGAGTGAGACTCTGTCTCAAAAAAAAAAAAAAGGAACAACTTTAAATAGTGATTTAAACACAAGTTACCATGTTTTCTTTTTTTATCCTCTTTAGCACAAAAACCTCCCTCAATATAAAAAACAAAATAAAAATAAAATGACAATGACTGGGGACTGGGGAGCAGCTGTGGGTAAATGTGTGAACAGAAACCTCAGGTTATCTTGCCTCCTCTTTTTTAAATTTGTCATTCTGAATCTGTTACCTTTAAGGCCAACATGTCAACTAGCTAATCTGATCAATTCACTCACGCCAAAAGGAGTAAGAATAAGATATGACATGGAAAACTTAGTTGTGATTGATTATACTTAAATGACTCAGTAGGCAAATATTAAGCCAGACAGGAAAGGCAGGATCTGCTTTAGCAAATTCCTGGAGCTGTTATAGGAGGAGACTCTGCCCACTACACAATTAAATCCCCAGTACATTTACAAAAGTGTACACATGGTTTCCACCACCTTTCTGTGCCACCATAATGATGTACAGGAAAGCCAAAAACAGACCCAATGCCAAGTTCTTAGTAGGCCATGCTCCGAAGTCATCGTCCAGTTTCCAACTGTGATGATGATGCTTGGTTACACTGGCGATTTCAAAGTCATTGATGGTCACGGAAAATTGTGAACCTCGTGTACAGGTCAAACAAGTGTGGAGTGATCGCTTTCAGTCTCCCCTCCCTCTGCCCAGGAAACACACCTCCAAACTAAGTTTGGGAGGTGTTCCCAGTCCCGGTCTTGATGTGTAACTCAAAGATCTAGAAATAGAAAAATGGCAGAATAATCTGCTCCCACCCCATCAGTTTGGTTTCACTGTACTGACAACCTCAACTGGATCAAGAGGAAGCAAGATGAAAACACACAGGAGAAAAAATCCTGGGACTCTTTTTCTGGGAATATAATAAATACATTCAAATAAAATGTCTCAGTGGGGAGAAAAAAGTACCCACAGGAGGATTCTGATTTCTAGCTCTCTCCTCCATCCCTCCACTCCCACCTTGATCTTTCCACTGAGTAGAGCAGCATAGCCTCTGCTGCTCAGGTGGCCAGAGCCTGGCGCTAGTGTGTGCAAAGTGTAGGCAAGGCTGCCCCAGCCTACCCACCTCCCCATGGAACACCATGGATCGGACATGCAATAGAATTGTTCTGGCTTGCATCTTAACTTCTGAAGCCCTTTTTTTTTTTTTTTTTGAGACAGAGTCTCACTCTCTTGCTTGTGCTAGAGTGCCATGGCATCAGCCTAGCTCACAGCAACTTCAAACTCCTGGGCTCCAGCAATCCTACTGCCTCAGCCCCCTGAGTAGCTGGGCCTACAGACATGTGCCACCATGCCCAGCTAATTTTTTCTATATATTTTTATTTGTCCAGCTAATTTCTTTCTATTTTTAGTAGAGACGGGGGTCTCGCTCTTGCTCAGGCTGGTCTTGAACTCCTGAGCTCAAACGATCCTCCCACCTCGGCCTCCCAGAGTGCTAGGATTACAGGCGTTGAAGCTCTTAAACTATAAGAATCCTTTGCTCAGGAACAGCCACATCACTCCTATTAACATCTTGGACCTTGACTCTTGGATGCTGTTCAGATCTTCTATCACTGACCTGTTACTTATTCAAATCTCTCCAATCTGTTATCCCAGACCCATAAGGTAGCTCAAACTCATCTTGACTCCTAGCCAGAAATGCCCTCTCTGACAGAGATTAAGGTTCACATTATGTCATACATCCAATCATATGATATGAAGTATGACTCATGTCTAAATTGGTTAATAAGTATCCAGCACTGAAGCCTCAAGAGAGAGAAGGCAAGGTTAAGGACTTAGAGTGGCACGGCACTACAAAGAGGCACTGCTGAGCTTTCACCTTCTCTCTACTCCATTCTTTACTTTATGGAACTTTGCTGAAATAGGCATATGAATTTTGTCTAGTCGTTTCGTTAGGAATATCTGATTTTACTTTTCATAAATTATAGCAACTTAAAGTCAGAAGAAATATTAGATTTCATATAGGTCAATTTTTTTATAGAGTGTAGGAATTCTATCTACAACATACCTGGCTGACATAGATGACCATCTATCGGCTGTCCAGCTACATCACATGGTGGTCTATTCACCCGTCAATCACCTCCCACAGTAAGAAATCTACCTCTTGTTAGACAAAGGGTAGTTGAAATATGCCACGGTGTGCTGCCCTTGAGGGCAGCCCTGACAGCACCCTCCAGGGCTGGGCCCTACAATCATCAATCTAGTCCGAAAGAGCTTGGAGGAAGTCCAGGAGGATCCAAGCAGGCTTAAATAGACAAGATGGGGTCAAATCTAAGATAACACAACAAAGAGATATGCCTATGAGAAACACAAAGTTATGAGTTGATATTTTAATAACAGGGACGGGTAACATTTACTGAGTACTAGTATAGATCAAAGGTGAGGCATCATTTAAGTGCTTTGTATTTACTAGCCGTTTGTTTCTCACTACAATCTCATGAAAAATAATTGTTTTCACTTTACAGCTGTGCGTGTGCATACACACACACATAATACTAGTCCACATTCATATAGCTAGTAAGTGAAAGTGCTAGGACTCTAACTCAAGCCATTTGGCTACAAAGCCTGAATCCTTAATTGCTACAGTGGATCACCTTACTAACTTTAACTGAGAATGCCTACCACGTTGCGAGGTATTGTTGAATCATTTAATCCTCATAACAATCCTACAAAGCAGGATCCTATAATCCTGTTAGAAAACAGCTAAGTAACTTGCCCAAGGTCACAAAGCTAGTGAGTGCTGAAGTTGGGATTCAAACCCAGGTTGCCTGTCTCTAGATCTGATTCCTTTCCCCATTCCTTTACGTCCACTTGGTGGTATGTGGCACATGAGAAGGTAGGGCAAAAGTAGGACAGGCACCAGCTGCTAAAAATCTGGAGGAAAATGAGGAGCTGACTGTCTTTCCAGGATACCCAGTGTGGACAGAAAAATCCAAACTCTGAAATATTTAAAAGAAGTTTATTCTGAGCCACATTTGAGGACCATTGCCTGAAGCCACTCCCAAGAAGCCTTGGGCAAGTGGACTCGATGTGGCTGGGTTACAGTTTGGTTTTATACATTTCAGGGAAACAGGGGTTACAGGTAAAGTCATAAATCAATACATGGGAGGTATACATTGGCTTGGCCCAAAAAGGTGGGCCATCTGGAAGCAAGGCGGAGTAGGGGGGGTTACAGGTTATAGGTGGGTTTAAAGATTCTTTGGCTTATAATTGGTTAAAGACGTGAAGCTTTGTCTAAAGGCTTGGAATGTTTTAACATAAGGAGCTGTTATCAGAGATAAGCCTCTGGACATAGATTTGTCGTGTAAATTGAGGACCTGCAGGATTGTCTTGCATACTCTTAGGCCTATCAATGGGTCACAAACGACTTCTCCAAGAATGGAGAGGGGCATGATTAGGCATGTCTGACCTCCCTTCTCCTGGCAGACAATTTAGTTTTAGGATATTCCTTTGGCCATGAGGGGGTCCATTCAGTCAGCTGGGGGTGGGGGGTGAGCCTTAAAACTTTATTTTGGTTTACACCAGGGAACTCCCAACCCAGTCCTTCTTGCTGAGGACAAAGAGAAGACAAATGATCTAAACAGGAGGGCTGGGTGTGGTGGGTCATGCCTGTAATCCTAGCACTCTAGGAGGCCCAGGCGGAAGGATCTCTTGAGGCCAGGAGTTTGAGACAACAGTAAGACCCCTGTCTCTACAAAGAATAAAAAAATTAGCTGGACGAGGTGGGGTGTACCTGTAGACCCAGCTACTGGTGGGGAGAGGAGGAGGGGGGCACTGAGGCAGAAAGATCACTTGAGTCAGGAGTTTGAGGTTGCAGTGAGCTATGAAGCCGCCACTGCACTCTAGCCCCAGGGACAGAGCAAAACCCTGTCTCAAAAATAAATAAATAACTAAACAAACAGGAGGAGCCTAAACAATCAGAAAGAATGACCTCTCTGTAGGAGTACACTCAGGAAGCCACCCTATCAGACTATCAGATCTGGTACAAGATGATCTCCAACCCCCACTGGATAAGAGGAAGTTTGCAGATACCTGAATGTTTACTGTGAACATCTGGAATGGACTGCAGCAAGCAAAGAAAGTCCACTTAAAATTCAACCCACTGGATTCCCTTTCTGAATAGCTTTTTTGTGAGCTATGTGGAAGGTAGCATGGTACATGAAAGTACGAAAAAACAAGGCTATGAGTATTTAATAATAAATTGTGCTGATTTTTAAAAGTTATTTATTTATTTTAGAGATGGAGGTCTCTCTATGTTGCCCAGGCTAGACTTGAACTCCTGGGCTCAAGACATCCTCCTGCCTCAGCCTTCCAAGTAGCTGGGACTACAGGCTTGAGCTTTATGAATATTAAGCAATGCAATTAGTTCATTATTTTAGAAATTGATAAAATAAACTTCTTACCTATGGCTGAAGTCCTTTGGATTCCACATTTAGTTATTCTTTGTTCATTCAGAGAACATAGCTCAGTAATCTAATCAATGTTTAGAAAATCATGTTTGTGGGCAAAATTTAAAAGATTTTTTTAAAAAAAGAAATGGGTTTATTTACAAAGCAAGTAATTATTTAAAATATTCAATAGTAAGTCAATGCTCATTAGTTGCATTCATGCAGTAAATATTTATTGAATACCAACTAGTGCTAGATATTCTTACAGACTCTTGGAAAATAGCAACAGCAGCAAAAAGCAACAAAACTTTCAGCCCTGACCGCTTATAGAGCTTACATTCCAGTGGGGAGGGAGGGGAGAAAAAAGAGGAAAAAAAAGTAAATATAAGACAATTTAGATGGTGTTAAACACTAAGAAGAAGAAGAAAAAACACAAGATAAAGGGATGGGGGTGTGTGGCAATTTATACACGGTGGACAAGGAAGACATTATAATGCACAGATTCATTAGCGTTTAGGACATGTAGCATTTTACCTGTGCTGAGAGCTGCCCGATATGTTTTATACATGACCAGAATAATAATGTAAGAGGCAATAAAAAGGTGTGCAGGATTTTAGGGTTCTATAGGTCAGCACTTAAAAAGATTAAATCCATAGTAAGCACCCCTATACTCCATAAACTTAGTTTCATTTTCACTCTAATAATGAATACTTGGGTCTCTTTTTTTTTAATACAGTTTCCTAAGGAGCAGCAGGGCTGACTTTTTCTCTAGTCCACAGGAAGTCTTTCAAGGCTACATGTGCTCTGGAGAACAGAAAGTATGTCTCTCTCTCTTTTTTTAATTCCCCAGAGCCCGAGACAATGTCTGGCATATACCATTCAAAACAAGTTTGGTACCTGGAACCCGCTGACCAGCACTGAATATGCGTGTCCAGTCACTATTAACTGCATGTGTTGGTCCACGGGAGCCGGCATCGCCCGCCTGCGTCGCCTTATGCAAGTCAGCAGGGTGAGGACCGGGGTGGGAGGTGGGGGTTCTGTGTGTGTGGGGGGATGGAATTCCGGTTTCCCAAGGGCAAATCTCCCGAGAAATCTTGCTCTAGCTGGACTGGAACGCTTTCTGGCCTTTTTCCTCTGCCGAGATAGCACGAATTCATGAAACCGGGTCCTGTCTGCTCTAAACCCAAGGTCCCACTTAGGCGGACAGCTGTGCTGGGACGAGAAGCCTGAGCACTGGACGGCGCCCTAGGGAGCTCCTCTTGGTGGCTGCCTGCCTCTTTGTCTCCCCCGCTCTGTTCCTGCCGCCCCTCCCGGCCCGAGCTGCCCAGTCCGCCGGCCGCCTCCGCCCACCCCCAGGTGCGGGGAAATCCGAGGCTCGGCTGTCCTTCCCGGCACAAAGGCGCCCAGGTGGCCTTCCTCCCGGCCTTCCTCCCGGCAACTACACGATTGGCTGTCGCGCCGGGCGAGGGCGCCCGCTCACTGGCCGGGGGACCGTCATCGCGCTGACGCGTCGCTCTCGGGGCGGGACCCGACACGGAGTGACCCGCGGCGGCGGCGCGAGGGTGCGACTCGTCCTCCACCTGCGCACCGGGTGGCGCCGGCTGCGGTTCTCCGCGTGCACCGCCGGGGAAGGGGCGGCGGGCCTTGGGGGGCGGGGGTGGGATTCCGGGAAGGCCTCGGGGTCTCGGCTGGGGGTGCAGGGGCGGGGACGCAAGGCGGCGCGGGGGAGCCCGGGGCCATGGCGCGGCCGGACGATGAGGAGGGGGCGGCAGTGGCGCCCGGGCACCCGCTCGCGAAGGGGTACCTCCTGGTGCCGAGGGGCGCGCCTGCAGGGAAGGAGAGCCTGGAGCCGCAGAACGGACCCAAAGCCGGCTGCCTGCCCCTGAATGGGTTCCCCCGGGACAGCCCAGCGGCCGGCGCGGGAGCCCTGGGCGGGCCGCAGACTCCGCTGGCCCCGGAAGAGGAGACCCAGGCCCGGCTGCTGCCCACAGGCCCGGGAGAGGCGACCCCGGGGGCCGAGAGCACCCTGCTGCCCCGGACTGCGCTCTCCACGCGGCGCTTTTTGGTGCTCCTGATCTTCAGCCTGTACTCGCTGGTAAACGCCTTTCAGTGGATCCAGTACAGCATCATCAGCAACGTCTTTCAGGGCTTCTACGGCGTCTCCTTGCTGCACATCGACTGGCTGTCCATGGTGTACATGCTGGCCTACGTGCCCCTCATCTTCCCGGCCACCTGGCTGCTGGACACCAGAGGCCTGCGGCTCACCGCCTTGCTGGGCTCCGGCCTCAACTGCCTGGGCAGCTGGATCAAGTGCGGCAGTGTGCAGCAGCATCTCTTCTGGGTCACCATGCTGGGCCAGTGCCTCTGCTCCGTGGCCCAGGTCTTCATCCTGGGCTTGCCCTCCCGCATTGCCTCAGTGTGGTTTGGGCCCAAAGAAGTGTCCACAGCTTGTGCCACCGCCGTGCTGGGCAACCAGGTAAGGCCTGCCGTGATAGGTGAGAGTCGCCCCTTAAAGGACGAGAACAATTCATATAGGCTCTCATGGCCTATATGGATGAAGCCTCAGGAGGCCTCTGTCTATAAATGAAAGAGAGGAGATGAGTAGCCTTAAAATAAGAGGCAGGCTTGGATTAAAGAACATTTTAAATTTCTTTGTAAGGACAGAATTTTTAAAACTAGTTTAGGGCTGGGTGCGGTGGCTGATGCCTGTAATCCTAACACTCGGGACGCCCAGGCGGGAGGATCACTTGAGCCCAGGAGTTTGAGGCTGCTATGAGCTAGGCTGATGCCACCGCACTGTAGCCCGGGCGACAAAGCGAGACTCTTGTCTAAGAAAAAACAAAAAAAAAAACAAAAACTGAACAGTTTAAAGTGACCACCTTGTCCTCTTGCTTTGAAAATTACCTACAAAATAATTAGCTGTAGTGGTCTGTATATGCCTAACATCATAGAAAACTTGTCAGTGCAATAATGAACGAGACTTGAGTAGGTATAGTTTTTTTCACCATTGTATTCTATTTGGCAGATTGTTTCCATTTTGAGTGATCATTATGAAAAGCTCCTGTTTAATTATGTATATTAGCAGTCAGCACAGTGCCTGGTCCATAAAGGGCACTTACAAATGACTGCTGCCAGCCTGGGCAACATAACAAGATGCCCATCTCTACAAAAAATAGAAAAAGTAGCCAGGCATGGTGGCTGGTGCCCTAGTCCCAGCTACTCCGGAGGCTGAAGCAGTAGGATCGCTTGAGCCCAGGAGTTTGAGGTTGCTGTGAGCTAGGCTGACCCCCTGGCACTCTAGCCAGCCAGGCAACAGAGCGAGACCCTGTCTCCAAACAACAACAAAAAATAATTCTAAATGTTCTGCTGGTGGTAAAAAAAACTTCACAGCGTTACGGAGTCCAATTGCCAATTTTTAACAGTAAAACAATGCAAGACAAATCACATATCAGGGAATCCATTGGAAAAGAGTGGCTTACTTTGCCAAGTCTCCATTAAGGAATTACGTGGTCTTTCCTACTACCATAGGTTCAAATTCCATTAGCATTCTAGTTGCATTTCTAGGTAAAATGTTCTGTGTATTTTTTAAATTGCAGACTGATCCTTTTACTGTAATTTAATTTCTGTATAAGGGGTCCTATGATACTTTTTGTAAGTTATATCCCCTCAGCTGGAGGGGAATCTAGTTAAAAATCTGTATACCAAAAACTTCTGTTCTTTCTATACATATATTGTTACATGTAGTTATATAACAAAAAGATTGTTACTTTCTTACTTGGTCTAACCTCAAGATCACAGTCAGACTTATTTAAAATACATAAAAAGACTAACTGTACTTGCTTATTGCTTTATATTTATTTCCTTTATCTAAAAGTACAGAGGAAGGGGTAGTTTGGACTATAGTTGTTATGTATCCAAAATAATTTATGACTGATACTTTAGTTGGTTACATCTGCATGTTTGGATAGGAGCTGTTTTCTTATTTTACCTTTACAAAATTATATTCAAGTTTAATACTTCATTGAGCATGACAAAAATATTATCAACAACGTATGTATGGATAATCTATTTTATGAATAATAAATGGAAACATTTACTCATAGGCAAACTAACCTCAAACTGCACACCTCTGGGCCTTCTTCCTACATTCTACTCTGGTGTTCTCGTCCCTTCCTTGGCTCCAGAAGCTGTGCAGTTAGTTGCTCATGACTCCCAAGTATGCCTAGGTTATGAAGTGATCATTCACAGTAATATTCAGCTTTATTGAGCACTCACTAAGAGCCTGGAGACACGCCAAGTGCTTTACATGCGTGGTGTCATTCAATTTGATACTGTCAGGTAGGAACTGTCAGTCTTCCCATTTTGTGTATACAGAAACTGAAACTTGAAGGGATGAAATTATTTTCCAAAGGTCACAGGTACTTGGTGGCAACATTCACACATCTATCTGGTTCCTGAATCCTGGCTTTTAAGTACCCATCTGTACTGCCATGTCTCTAACCAGAAAGAACCTTTTAAAACATAGATCAAATCATGTCATTGCCCTGCTTTTTGAACTTGCCAGTGATTTCCTATAGTACTTAAAATATAAACTCTTTACTCTGAATTATAATATCAAACTTTACTAGTATGTCTTCTTTGGTTCTTCAAACAACAGTTAAGCTTGTACTTGCTTAAGGGCATTTGCAGAAGCATTCCCTCTGCCTGGAATGTTCTTCTTCCTGGAACCACATGATTACATCCTTTTTGTAACTTATCTCTCAGTTTAAATTCATTTAAAATCTCATTCAGTGGCATTTCTTGATTCCATTTAGAGTTGCCTGTCAGTGTCTTATTACATCATTATGCTGTAATTCTCCATATAGCACTTATCCCTGTCTCATGTTTATTGTTTACATATTTATATGCTTATATGTTAAAACATATAAAACACATAAAAAGGTGTTGAATAAAAATGAATGAGCTTCAGACTAAGATAGATATTGGCCAGCTGGATATTCTACTTGGATATCTCATAGGAACTCACCACTCAAAATCTGCCTAGTTCGTTGTCTCCTAGCTCATTTCCCTTCACCTCCACTCCCACTATCTTAGCTTGGGCCACCCGCAGCTCTCACCCAGAGCTTGCTACCTTATCTCCCTATCTGCAGCTTTTGCTGTCTTCCCTCTATTCTCCATTCATCTAGTATGATCTATATAGTGTGCAGATCTGTTCTGGGCACTAACTTACCCCCTGCAGTGGCTTCCTTTGTCCTTAGGATGAAATTCAAACACTCTCTAAGGTCACATGTGAGACCTTCCAGATCTGCCTCCTGCCAGCTCTTTTGATTCACCTCTCTCCACAATCCCCATCCCCACGAATGCTCTTTTCTCTGCTCTGTGCCAAGCTGTTCAGACTTAGTTTCTGTCAAGGTCATGCTCTCTCCTTCCTGGTCTTGTACGTAATGTCCCTTTGATTTGGAACATTTCTCCTTCCCTTAGCTAACTCCAGTTTCTTATTCAGATCTTTGCTTCTCCATGAGCTTTTCCTGAATCCCAAGTCTATACAAGGTGCCTTCCAAAGTATTCTCTTAGTTAGGATGATCATATGGCCCAGTTTGCCTAGGACCTGTTGTCTGACGTAATTATTAATACTAATGAAATCCCTTTGACTCTGAACATTATTCTGGTTTGGACAATAAATTACATGGCCTCCGCAGTCTTGACCCTCTCTTCTTCTCCATCACAGTTCTTTATTTCCACCTTCTCTTGTAATTATCTGTTTAATTCTCTCTATCCAGCTGTTTGTAAGGGAGCAAATAAAATATTTGATAAATGTTACTGTCTCTGTCTCAGCCTCTTTGAAACCTTTCCTGGGCCCTTCCTCTTCGCTTCCATCCCCCCAAAAATCATATCTCCCTCCAGTGAACCTCCTCAATATTTTGATTTTGTTCCTCTTGTGATTGTCATGTTTAGCCTTATTTTTTAAATTGAGGTGCAATTCACATAACATTTTTTTCTTTTATTTTTTATTTTTAAATTTAAAAAATTTTTCTTACGTACATTGCCCTTGCCCCCCTCCCCCCTCCAGTCAGAGCCTTAAGCCTGACCATTCCCCAGATGGTGCACATCGCACTCATTATGTGTGTATATACCCATCCCTTCCTCCCCCCTCCCGTCTGCCTGACACCCAATGAATGTTGTTCCTGTGTGTCCACTTAGGTGTTGATCAGCTAATACCAATTGGCTGGTGAGTACATGTGGTGCCTGTCTATCCATTCTTGGGATATTTCACTTAGTAGAACGGGTTTCAGCTCCATCCAGGAAAATACAAGAGGTGCTATATCACCATTGCTTCTTATGGCTGAATAGTACTCCATGGTATACATATACC
>CAUYRT010029210.1:0-24496 GCA_963574885.1 Lepilemur ruficaudatus
CCTGTAGTCCCAGCTACTTGGGAGGCTGAGGCAGAAGGATCGCTTGAGCCCAGGAGTTTGAGGTTGCTGTGAGCTAGGCTAACGCCACGGCACTCTAGCCCGGGCAACAAAGTGAGACTCTGTCTCAAAAAAAAAAAAAAAGTGTCTTAAACTTAATGGAGCTTATGTTAAGAAATAAAGTTTATATTTTTTTATTTTTATCTTTTAATTCCATTTTCCATAAATTTTTTGAAGTTCTCTTGTGTAATTTTAAATTAAAAAGAAGTATAGAATGCTATCTTTTGTGTAAGAAATGATGGACATTTTCATATTCTACATCTATAGTTGTATGTTCAAATATGAACAATGAAAGGATAAAAAAACAAAAGTAGTTTTTGGAAGGATGGAAAAGGGTGGAAAAGGATGGAAGGAACAGGCCTACCCATAACGTTTGTGGGGCCAGGGCAGGGTATAAATGAAGGCTCATATATCATATGTCTGAATATTTGAAATATTTGTAATCTAACTATCTGTTAAGTGTGTTCCATCTTCCTACCTTGACAAATATTCCTTATAATGATAAAGTCAAAAAAATATATATGTAAAGCTGTGGGCTGGGTGCAATGGTGCACACCTGTAATCCCAGCTACTTGGAGATTGAGGCAGGATGATCGTTTGCGCACAGGAGTTTGAGATCAGCCTGGGTAACATAATAAGACACCCTGTCTCAAAAAAAAAAAAAAAATCCCAAAACCCCAAAACTAAAGCTATGATTTTTGTATGACTCAAAGTCAGCAAAGTATCCAAGATAAACTATGATGATCGCATATATTATTGTCTAGGTGGTCTCACGATGGGCCAGCAATATTTGGATGGGTAATAAAGTCATATGATTCATAAATGATTATACATTAATTTCATAAAATTAATTTTCCTGGCTCACTTTGGAAAAATCCTTAATTATGTTGTATAGCAAAAAATTTCTCATAATGCATGTTCTATTGTCAGTAATGCCAAATTAAGTGACTATTTTGAGTCATTACAGTTTTAAGTCTTTAAAAAAAAATTAATTTCAGTTTGGAGAAACTTTGTTCTGCTGAGGCCTTAGCAACTAAAATTATTACTAATATGTTTAAGCAATAGGTTCAAAAATGAATCATACATTTAATGTCATGTTCAAATATTATAAAGGGGTTACATATAAAAATATTTTATCATATAAATCTTTGTCATTTATATTGTAATTTTCGCCATCTCTTAAAGCAATATCTATATCCATTTGGTATTTCTTAGGTTTTACTTCTTTTTTTTGAGACAGAGTCTCACTCTGTTGCCTGGGCTAGAGTGAGTGCTGTGGTGTCAGCCTAGCTCACAGCAACTTCAAACTCCTGGTCTCAAGCAATCCTTCTGCCTCAGCCTCCCAAGCAGCTGGGACTACAGGCATGTGCCACCATGCCTGGCTAATTTTTTCTATGTATTTTTAGTTGTCCAGCTAATTTCTTTCTATTTTTAGTAGAGATAGGGTCTCACTCTTGCTCAGGCTGGTCTGGAACTCCTAAGCTCAAACATTCTACCTGCCTCGGCCTCCCAGAGTGCTAGGATTACAGGCGTGAGCCACTGTGCCCAGTCTGGAGTTTTCTTTATATTTTCTCAGCATTAAAGAATTTGAAAGAAGTAAAACCTAGGCCAGGCGCGGTGGCTCACGCCTGTAATCCTAGCACTCGTGGAGGCAGAGGTGGGAGTATAGCTTGAGCTGAGGAGTTCGAGACCAGCCTGAGCAAGAGCGAGATCCCGTCTCTACTAAAAATAGAAAAATTAGCCAGGCGTGGTGGTGCACGCCTGTAATCCCAGCTACTTAGAAGGCTGAGGCAGGAGAATCACTTGAGCCCAGGAGTTTGAGGTTGCTGTGAGCTAGGCTGATGTCATGGCACTCTAACCCAGGTGACAGAGCGAGACTCCATCCCAAAAAACAAACAAACAAACAAAAACCCCAAAGAGCAATATGTTGCTACATTTTTTGAAATCTCTCTTTAATTGAGACTATAACTTGGTCTTGGCCAGAAAATTAGTTTGGGGGTTGTTGGCATATGAATTTTTTCCTTCACGGTTATACAAACATTTTTGTTTCCTTGCTTTAGTTTAGTTATTATATATAGAAATAATTTCAAACTTTTAGAAAAGTTGCAAGGATAGTACAAAATATACCGTTTACCTAGAGTCACTAATTAATAACATTTTGCCACATTTTTTGTTTTTTATTCATCACCACATCAAATGTGTGTGTACATGTGTATAATCATTTATTTTTTATGAATCACTTGAGAATAGGTTGCTTACGTCATGTCCCTACACCTTTTAATACTTCAGTGTTTCCTAAGAACAAGGATATTCTCCAAATGACCACAGTATAGTTACCATATTTAACAATATTAACTTGATGCAATACTTATGTCAATTTATAGTCCCTATTCCAGTGGGGTTTTTTTGTTTTTGTTTTTTTCTGAGACTGGATCTTGCTCTGTCTCCTGGCTAGAGTGCAGTGGCGTCATCATAGCTTACTGTACCCTCAAACTCCTGGGCTCAAGCCATCCTCTGGCCTCAGCCTCCTGAGTAGCTGGGACTACAGGAGCACGCCACTGTGCCTGGCCCCTATTCCAGCTTGACAAGAGTACCGATAAAGTCCATTACGGCATTTGTTTTTCCCTCTGGTACAGGATCCAGCCCAGAGTTCTCTATTGCATTTAGTTGTCAGGTCTCATTATTCTCCTGTAACCTAAAGCAATTTCTCAGACTTTGTCTTTCATGTGTATCATTTGGATTTATCTGATCTTCAATTATGGCTGTGTATCCCAGGTTGGAACACCACATAAGCAGTACGTAGACTTAGCATCCCCGGATGGTTCTAGCCTGTGCCAGTCTTTACTATGATGGTCGTAGCATGGTGATTTTCACTTTCACATTCTCCTCCACACACACCAGCTGGCACTGAGCTGTAGAGCCCTCCCTTCTCATGTGTTTACCTGCATCATTTTATTATCAGTTAGGACCCATGGATTCCTATTTTACTAATGGGTTTTATTCCATCACTGTCCTTATTTATTTTGATGCTGAAATTTATGCAGATTTGGCCACTTTTGAGCTAGTTTCTGTGTGTTTTGACTCCCCTTTTCCCCATCTTTTTTGGATCACTTTCTTTCTGGCACAACTTGATTTTCCAAACTTACCTTGTACCTTCTCTGCCCTAGCCCTGGAATCAACCATTTTCCCAAGGAATCCTGGTTCCTTTCAGTGGAGAATGGTACTTAAAAATTAAGATCTGGGCACTAGGTGTGCTCACTGCTACTAGGGTGCCATTGCTTCTAGGCCCTTTCAGTGGACAAAGCTAGGAGAAAGAAATTTTATATATATATAAAAAATTTGAGTTCATGCTGGTAATTTCTGATTCTGATTCTGCTCTGTGGGGTTTTATCTTGCCTTCTTGCATTCCATGTTTGTCTCCTTTTTCCAAAGAAATAACTCTGGCTCCCAAAAATGTTTGCACATTTTATTTATTCCTATAATGCATATAAAATAGCAATTTCAGAATGGCTACACCCATAACACTATGATAAAAGTTCAAGGGGCCTTTTCTTCCCAAGGGCTGAGGATATAGAGTTAGTTCATATTTCTCTCCTTTCTGTGTAGATATATTATTCACATGAAACACAGTTGGATCTGTTTGTTTCTACTTGTGTTCAGTTTTTTTGATTTCTTATTTTCATTAATTTAATTTAATTTTTGAATATATAGAACATTAGCATTCTTCTAGAAGTCAAAATTATACCAAAAGCTGGCTGGATTTGGTGGCTCACACCTGTAATCCCAGCACTCTGGGAGGCCGAGGCAGGAGGATGGCTTGAGCTCAGGAGTTGGAGACCAGCCTGAGCAAGACTGTGTCTCAAAAACAAAAACAAAAAATTATACAAAATGCTATACTTAGAGAAGTTTCACTCCTCCCCTATTCCTTCTATTCCACCACCCCTTGTTGTTAATTAATTTTATTATATTTCTGGTTTAACCTTTTTTTTTTTTCAAAATTAAGCAGTTATCAAGAGAATAAGACAAACCACAAACTGGGAGAAAATATTTGCAAAACACATTTGATAAAGGACTGTTATCCACAATATACAAAGAACTCTTAAAATTCAACAATAAGAAAACAAAAAAATCCAATTTAAAAATGAGCCAAAGACCTGAACAGATACCTTACAAAAGAAGATATACAGATGACAAATAAGCATGTAAAAGATGCTCCACATTATATACCATCAGGGCAATGCAAATTAAAATTAGAATGGTAGTATATGTATACAATGGAATATTATTCAATTATAAGAAATGACAGTGATCTAGCACCTCTTATATTTTCCTGGATAGAGCTTGAGCCCATCCTCCAAAGTGAGGTATAAGTATGGAAGAACAGGCTCTATATGTGCTCATCATCAAATTGGCACTAACTGATCAACACTATGGTGCTCACACAGTAGTAGTATTCTTCTATTGGGGGTTGGAGGTGGGTAAACTCACAACTAATGGATGCAGTGAGTGTTGTAGGGGGGAAAGGCACACCTCAAATCATGGTGTGGGTGTGGCAAATTCATAACATGTAACCAAAATGTTTGTATCCCCATAATATCCTGAAATAAAAAAAAAGACAATCACATGGCTATATTGACACCATATGAATTTTAGAATTCTGTGGATTGTAAGTGACAGAACCCCAAATCAAAAGGACTTGAGACAAAGGTGCAGTAAGAGTCTCATAAAACTAAAAATTGTAATTGTCAAAAAGAAAAAAACAACCAATGGATCAGAAAGATACAATTGTATTTTAAAATTAGTATTGGTAATAAAGTGATGGACAATAAAAAAATAAAATAAAATTAGAATGGCCAAAATCCACAACACCAACACCACTAAATGCTGGCGAGAATGTGGAGCAACAGGAACTCTCATTCATTGTCCGTGGGAATGCACAATGGTAGAGCCACTTTGGAAGACAGTTTGGCAATTTCTTACAAAACTAAACATACTCTTCTCATACTTATGATCCAGCAATCATGCTCCTTGGTATTTACCCAAGTGAGTTGGAAACCTTATGTCCACAGAAATGCACAGCAATGTTTGTAGCCTTTATTCATGATTGCCCAGACTTGGAAGCAACCAAAATGTCATTCAACAGACGAATGGATAAATAAACTGGTACATCTGAACAATGGAATATTATTCAGACCTAAAAAAAAAATGAGCTATTAAGCCATGAAAAAACATGGAGAAAACTTAAATCCATATTACTAAGTGAAAGAAGACAATCTGAAAAGGCTACATACTGTATACTTCCAACTATATGACATTCTAGAAAGGGCAAAACAATGAAGACGGTAAAAAGATCAGAGGCTGCCAGGAGTTTGGGGGGAGAGACGAATACACTCAGCACAGATGATTTTTAGGGCAATGAAACTATTCTGTATGATACTGTACTGGTGGATTCATGTCATTATGTGTTTGTCAAAACTCATAGAATGCACAAGAGCAATAGTGAACTCTGATGTAAACTATGGACTTCAGTTAATAATACTGTATCAATATTGGCTCATCACTTGTTAAAAAAAGGTAAAATAACCAAACTTAAACATAGTTTTTTTTGGCTACGCTTTTATCAATGTTAGTGATAATAAGCAACAGCCAAACTCAAATATCTACGGATAGTGCACATTCGAGAGTAATTTTATTTTCCACCACTTGAGACTACGATTTTCTCTTCCTTTTCTTTCTTTCTTTTTTTTTTTATAGACAGGGTCTCACTCTTGCTCAGGCTGGTCTGGAAAGCCTAATCTCAAGTGATCCACCCACTTTGGCCTCCCAGATTGCTAGGATTACAGGTGTGAGCCATTGCTCCCGGCTGATTTGCTCTTTCTAAATCTTCTGCTGTTTAATTTAACTCTTCTGGTTCTTCTAGTTTCTTGTCTAAATTAAATCTACTTGTTGTAACAGCATTTAGCAGCATTCTCATCATGAATCCAAGAATAGTTACAAGGTCATATGTGATATGGGTTTTTTCCAAGATGTTTTATCTTTGGGTAGGTCCAGAATGTTGTATTTAATCTTTTTAATTGTTCCAAAGAGTGCCATTAATACAAGCACAGTTAGGGTAACAAGTTGGATTACAGAGGACATGGCACAAAAAAATGCTTCTGGAGTTTTGACCAAAATTTGGCTTGATCATCTTTGTCTTTATTAACCATGTCAAGGCCATTATCATAGACTTGCCCTTGACAGTCTTTTAAATCGATGTCTAAAATTGTATATAGTTTTTTCTGCAATTCTTTCCTCAAGTCAAAATTGGAGTAAAGCCAGTTAAATACACATATTTTTTTTTAGCTTAATGTTGAGTGAGTTTGAGACACATATATGTTTTATCTAGACCTACATGTATGCAAATATTAAGAGAACTATGAATTAATATAGCAAATTGTCCCTGAACCATTATTGCAAATACTGCATTAATTTCTGAGCATTTCTGGAACCACAAGTTGGAACAGGAAGAAATCAAGGAAGATTTCTTTCTATTTATTTATTTGTTTTCTGAGACAGAGTCTCACTCTGTTACCTGGGCTAGAAGAATTGGCATCATTATAGCTCACTACAACCTCAAACTCCTAGACTCAAGTGATTCTCCCACCTCAGCCTCCCAAGTAGGTAGGACTGCAGGTATACAAATTATATATATATGTATATATATGTGTGTGGGTGTGTGTATATATATGTGTATATATATATGTATACTTTTTTTTTTCTGAGACAGAGTCTAGCTGTGTTGCCCAGGCTAGAGTGCAGTGGCATCATCCTAGCTCACTGCAACCTCAAACTCCTGGGCTCAAGTGATCCAGTCTTCCTGCCTCAGCCTCCTGAGTAGTTGGGACTACAGGAGTGCACCATAATGCTTGGCTAATTTTTCTATATTTTGTAGAGGCAGGGTCTCCCTATGTCACTCAGGCTGGTCTTGAACTCCTGGCCTCAAGGGATCTTCCCACCTCAGCCTCCCAAAGTGCTAAGTGAGAGCCACGCTCTTTTCTCACCTAAGTGCTTCTACTGTCTGAATCCTCTCCTGCACAAACCCACAGCCTTTTGTGGCATTTGGACGCAGTCACCTCATGTTTCTAGGACGTGGGTTACGAGATGTGCAGAAGTGCTTCTCTGGGCCTAAACATCGTTATTTCCAGAGCTGAAGTTTGGGGTTATAGGCTCTGCCATACCGGTGATCCTGATTAACAGAGGACCCCATGTGTTCTTTTATGAAGACACTTTTGGGGTCTGTTTGTTATACATGGGGCCCTCTAAAGCTTGGGTGGTACTGGGAGGGAGTAGGGTAGAGGGTACTGGGATGAAAGCAAACCTACTGTGAATGTACCTTCTTATATAGTTTTGACTTTGGGATCCTGTAAATGATTTGCATAATTAAAAAATGAAATAAAATTTAAAATAATCCAACTCTAAAACCATGGCAATAATACAGATTTTATCGAATGCTTGATGGGGAGATGAAGGGGAGGGTCATAGTACACACAATAACACACAACTCCTGAATTAGACATTCTTTCTTGGTTTTTCCCAATCTCTTAATCCCAAACCCTTCATAACCTCTAAAAATCCCTTCTATTGTCCCATTCTTTCACCAAGCAAAACAAAAACCCTGCAGTTAGCACAACAGCAGAAACCAATTGCTGCTAGAGCAGGCCCCTTGAGGGCTTTGGTTCACTCCACTACATGTTCCATTATAAAATTTTGCAAGGATAGGGCCCCTAGGCGGTCAGTTTTCCCAAGATCTGGTTTATTTTCTTCTCAATGCCTGGGACTCATGCTAGCAAACAATTTGAACTTCCTCCCTAAAATCAGTTGGAGTCTTTGTTACTGCCCAAAGCAGGATTACCAGCTGGGTTTCCTGGGGGTCAAGGGTTGTGGCTCATTAAATGTGGCTTTGGATTAGTAAATCTCAGATCACTCAAAGTGGTGGTCTTGGTCCCAAAGGAATGGAAATACTGTCTTAGAGCATCCTGCCAACTCTAAGAAGGCCTTTACATGCCTCCCGGTGTGGAAAACTGGCCGGTTAATTGTACACAGTGCAGGCACAGGACACTTGCCTAGGTTGATTTTGGATCCATTGAATGTGAAGTGCCAGTGGGATACCCAGGAGCTGTCCATGTCCAGGAAGCAGTTGGAGCCTGAGCTTTGCAAGAGAGGTTCACGCTGAAGACACAGATTTATAAATCATCACGCACACAGCAAAGGAGGCTATGATGGAGACAAGAAGAATACAAGAAAAGAGTAATGTCCCTGAGGACTACTGTGGAGGAAGTGGTCAGTTATGTCTACGGCTTCAGGAAGAGTGATTAGTAACAATATAGTGTTCACTGGACAAGATGCCTGAAGAAGAGAGGTTGGGGTGAGGGGTTCGAGAATGTTGAAAGGGAAGTGGGCTCATCCCTTCAGGATTTGAAATGGGAAAGGATGCACAGTGGGACAATAAAAACACCACCAGCAACAATAACCACTACCACAAGCCATGATCTGGGCCAGGGGATAAAGCTAATTTTTATATTATTCTCCTTTGTTTAGACAGATTAACATTTTGTGCTCAGAGCTTGGTTTGGGTTGGGGGTAGAAATATACTGTTCTGGACAATCAAATAATAAAAACTGGGAAGTTGGAGTCTGATGGCTGGAGAAAGGGAGGGGAAACCTCCAGAGGGAGAGAGAAAGGACCTGAGAAAATATCAAGTTGGGGCCTGACAGCAGTGAGAGGGTGGAGGAAGAGGGTGGAGAAAAGCCAGTGGAGGTTTAGAAACTGCAGTTCTCCATCTGCACTACCGCATAACACCTGCTATGACCCCAATGCCTCAGTAAAGTTTTGCTGCCCAGCTCAGCCTTGTATCAGTGGTGCTTTGGGGAATGAAGGACTCAGGTAGCGTTCATGGTGGGGTGAGTGGGAGACAGGCACTTTCAGGAGTTCAGTGGAGACGGAGAATTCATTACAAGTAGGAAATTAAGCAAAAGTGACCAGGGGAAGGATAAATTCCCTAAGTATCCCTGGAGTTAGTAGAAAACACCAGGATTATCAGTATATTTGGGAGAAGTTTCAAATACATTTTGAATATTGTTTGAGAATTAAAGAAAAGGGTGACTTTCTGAGGAACCTGGGGCCACTCAGGCATAGATATCTAACTAGATTGTTCAAGTAAAAAAATTAATAAGGAACAGCGCAGGGAGCTGAGCTATTTCCAATCTGTGGTCCCCTTTTCTCAATGACAGTGACGTAATCTCCCGAGGATGGTGAGAAAACCTGATGAGCATGGTTTGCAATAGCAGTTTGGGAATCTCCTGAAACAATCCGTTTCCCCTTGCGAGCCGCCTGAGAGCAGGCACTGTTTTAAACTTATTTTTTGCATCCTCAATGCATTGTAAGAGCCCAATAAATGACAGAATAGATAAATGAATAGAAAATGGCGAGGAAACGGATCGCAGCGGGCTGTGAAGGCGGTGCTGTTCCAGAACTCAGTCCAGAGGCGGCGACCTCCGACCCGAGCCTAAAAGCGGTCGGGTGCCTGGCGCCGGGGGAAAGAACAGGGCCCAAATTTAACCGAGTCCAAGGTCCGTCTCTTTTAGAGGGCGGGGCTAGGAGGTTGTATTTCGACGGTCCTGTCAACGGGCCAATCACCGCTTCAAGGGGGCGCGGATTGACGTCTGCCTCCTTCCCCTCCCTTTGGAAAATACATGTTTGGGCGCAATTCAAACGGACCAATGAGTGCTCGACGTTCTTGTGGGTTGGTCCTCATTGATTGGCCGGAGTTTGTCATCCCGCCCTTCTCGTCACGCTTCTTGCCCCACCCCCTTGCACACAAGATGGCGGCGCCCAGCGGAGTAGAGGCTGCGCCTGTGGTTTGTCGAGGCTGACTCCCTCTTACTGCCCCTTTGGGCGCAGAGCACCGCGGGCGGGAGGACGGGGGCCGGGCGGGGACAGGGGCATCTGCGTAGCTGGACTGCGAGCCTGCTCCCAGCCTGCGCCTCCCCCACCCGGCCCCGGCCCGAACCCATCCCATCTGTTCCTGGTCTCCTCCCGGTCTGACCCATTGCCTGGCCGTGGTACGCCACACCGGTCTCCAAAGCTGAGGTCGCTCCTCCAGCCCGGGCTTGCCTTCACTTTAGATATGTCTGGCCTCTTCCCTCCCAAACAGCTCGCCTTTAAAACCGGGACTCTTGGACTGGCGCCTGACCCTCTTTCCCTCTGCTAAGACTTCACTTCCCTCTGACCTGACCCACTTCTTCCTCAGACTGTTGCTTCCCCCTGGGTTGGAGACTGCTCACTTCCCTTCCAAATTGATCCCTAACCCCCCCCGCCCCCCCCAAATATTGACAACCTGACTCTCTCCTCAACCAAGGAGTCAAACTTCCTTTTGGACTAACCTCCGTACTCCTATCATGGAGGTAGTATACCTGGTAGTGAATGGGGTGGGCCTGGTACTGGATGTGCTGACCTTGGTGTTGGACCTCAACTTCCTGCTGGTGTCATCCCTCCTGGCTTCTGTGGCCTGGCTTCTGGCCTTCATCTACAACCTGCCGCACACGGTACTGACTAGTCTTCTGCACTTGGGCCGAGGAGTTCTGCTTTCACTGCTGGCCTTGATGGAAGCCTTGGTCCGGTTCACCTTTGGGGGTTTGCAGGCCTTGTGTACCCTGCTTTATAGCTGCTGCTCTGGCCTGGAGAGCCTAAAGCTCCTGGGTCACCTGGCCTCTCATGGGGCACTGCGGAGCCGGGAAATACTGCACCGGGGCGTCCTCAATGTGGTCTCCAGTGCCCATGCTTTGCTGCGCCAGGTTTGTGACATCTGTGCCATTGCCATGAGCCTGGTGGCTTATGTGATCAACAGCCTGGTCAACATCTGCCTTATTGGCACACAGAACCTCTTCTCCCTGGTGCTGGCCCTGTGGGATGCAGTGATGGGGCCTGTGTGGAGGATGACAGATGTGGTGGCTGCCTTCCTAGCCCATATTTCCAGCAGTGCTGTGGCCATGGCCATCCTCCTTTGGACCCCCTGCCAACTAGCACTGGAGCTGTTGGCCTCAGCTGCCCGCCTCCTGGCCAGCTTTGTGCTGGTCAATCTTACTGGCCTGGTGTTGCTAGCTTGTGTGCTGGCAGTGACAGTGACTGTGTTGCACCCAGACTTCACTGTGAGGCTGGCCACCCGGGCACTCAGTCAACTCCATGCCCGGCCGTCCTACCACCGTCTCCGAGAGGATGTCATGCGTCTGTCTCGCTTAGCACTGGGCTTTGAAACCTGGCGCCGCGTCTGGAGCCGCAGCCTGCAACTGGCAAGCTGGCCGAACCAGGGAGGGGCACCGGGAGCCCCCCAGGGTGACCCTAGGAGGGTGTTCTCAGCCAGGACCCGGAGACAGGACACTCTCCTTGAAGCAGGGCACAGATCAGAGGCAGAGGAGGAGGAGGTCAGGACCTTCAGAGCAACACCTGCCAGGGGCCGGGAGAGGCTCAATGAGGAGGAGCCTGCAGGTGGGCAAGACCCATGGAAGTTGCTGAAGGAGCAAGAGGAGCGGAAGAAATGTGTCATCTGCCAGGACCAGAGCAAGACTGTGCTGCTTCTACCCTGCCGTCATCTGTGCTTATGTCAGGCCTGCACCGAAATCCTGATGCGCCACCCCGTCTACCATCGCAACTGTCCGCTCTGCCGCCGGGGCATCCTGCAGACCCTCAATGTCTACCTCTGAAGACTCCCTCCCTGCCTGCCCACTCCTCCACGCTCCACGCAGGCACCCATGCTTGGACAGCATTACCACCTCATCTCTGGGTCCTGGCCTGAATCCCCTCTTGCCCCTGTGGCTGTCACACCAAGCCTCCAAGCCATACATCCAGGACTTCGAGATGGGATACTCTGGAAGACTAAGATCTGGGTGGGGGCAGGGTAACATAGCTTCTCCTTACCCAGTGGGTCCTTTTGATGCTGAGGGTGGTGAGTATGTCACTATGCAAGGGCCCTGAGACTGTTCCTATGGGCTCTCCTTCAGCCTGCCCAGGGCCCATCCAGATGCCAGCCTCTGGGACTATCCCTCTCTGCTTCTGGTTTTTCTGTTGGGGATTTGTAGGTTCTTTTCCTGCCTCCTTCCCACTTCTTCCCCAGTTTCTTGCAGCTACAACACATGAGTGTTGTTTGGGTGTTTTGGCAACTCAAGGGCCTTGGAATGATTAATGAACACAAGTTCAGCCAGAGCCCCTGTGCCCTGGTAGGCTTTGGGGGTGATATCTCTCAGGTGCCCTTAGAGCCACTTCTGCCTGTCATGATCTTATGAGGCTCCCTCTCAACCTGATCCAAGAGCTGGGATCAGGAGTTTACCCCTGCGAGGGCGCAGCTACACCTGGCTTTGGGACCATGTGCCCTCCGGCACCCCAGCTCACCAGGAGCCTCAGGAGGGATAACCAGATTTCTACTCATTCCCTTCACTGCCCACATCACATAGAAAAATGGTGTTTTTCTGTCTCTTCCTAGCATTGGGATGGGCAGACTGTGCACATTCCACTAGGGTCCAAACACAGAAGGGGCTGGGGCCTGGGGGCCCAGGGGCTTGCAGCTCCCTGAGAGGTCCATCTGGCCCAGTTTCCAATGAATAAAGTTCTGTTGATAGCTCTGACAGCCTCTGTGTGCATCCCTGCAAGGGGGAGCCGTTGGTTGAGGTAACTGACACTGCATCAGGGTCCTTCTGTCCTGCTGGAGCCAGAAATGTGGTCTGTGGGGGGACCTGGGCTTAAACTAACTGGAGGATGGGGGAAGAGCTAAGATTGGGTGGGAAGACTGTGCCATGGGGAGAGGCAATGCCAGGCGTGGCTGGATTAGCTCATTCCCTCTGATCTGTGCCCTCTCACACACGTGGCTCTTGAAAAGCCTTCCCTGTCCTTTCCATTTTTGCCAGAATTAAGCCCTTGTAGAGAGAAATGTGAACTGTCTCACCTCTTGAGTCAAGCTTCCCTGCTTTTCCTCTGGTGCCACTCTTCCAAGGAGGGAATTTGGGGTTCCTACTGCCTGGAGTCTAATCTGCCCTCTGATCCCCGGAGGAGCTGGTGCTGGGCTTTGTTTCTCTCGGCATAGAGTCTGCATGGTGATGGGCTGGAGCTGGGCTGCGGGACTTCCTGGTGGAGGCCAGGGAGCTGAAGCCCAGGATGCCTGAGGCCTTCTCTAGTTCACATTTGGGGCCCAGGCCCCAGTGGTTGTATCTGCGCTCATGTGACCTGAAAGAGAGGAGGGGCACCCCCCATAATTGTATGTTTCATCTGGGAGCATAATGCCTGGGACTGCCTTCTGGCGGGGGGCGGCGGGAGCAAGTAGGTCCTGAAGGAAGTCTGAGGAGAGGCCCCTTCACTTTCTCTGGGGTTGAGAGGCTGAGCAGGCTGTGGGACTGGCAAGGCCTGGTTTGTTAGTCATCGGATTGGGGGTGGGGCCCAGGCTGGGTTCTGAGGGTCAGGGGAGGGGAGACTTGAAGAGGCTTTGTGGCCAGCCTCAGACTCAGTGGCTGGGCCCACCCAGGCTATGCCCAGCACAGTGGGGGAGAGTTCTTCATCTCCACTTCAGAGTTGGGAGGCCCAAGGGAGGGCTTGGCACTTTCTCCTCCCTTCCCCCAACCCTGGAGAGGGAGCTGAGCAAGGGGAAGCTTGGCTCCTTCCAGTCTATGTTTAATGTGGGGATAAACATTTTATGAGAAAAAGATAAACTTCCTGAGCTGGGAGCAAAGGACCCCCTTTTCTTCCACCCCCATCTGGAATTCCTTTGGCCTACCTCAATACCGGTCCTCCCCCTAACCGCCCCAGCAGTCAGGAGCTCAAGCTACCCAGGGTCACTGCTGCAGCCTGGAGCTGTGGCGCCCCCTTGTGGTAAGTTCAGACTTATCTCTGGACACCCAGGGACACTCGACCTGTGAGAGACTGGCACCAGTGAGAGCAATAAATAGCTTTCCAGCCATCTAGGGAGGAGACAAGCAGCCAGAACAGCCATGAATGAAAGTCCCGGGCTCTTTTTTGTTGGATCAGGGCAAGGGTATGTGTGGTGAAAGCAGCCCCCAATCGGTTCATTTGACATCTTTGAATTAGAAAAAGGTGGCCCTTTCTCTGGATGGCCAGAGCCCTGTACCAGGAGGGTATCCCCCAGTCAGACACTCCTGTTCACAACGTACAAACCTAGGTGGCAGCTCTGTGGAGCAGCCTATCACTCACCTGGGCCTGCTTTCTGTATCTCCTGCCCCAGATCTCTGTCCCACCCAAGAACCCTCCCTTCTGCCTGAGCACACTCCTCCACACCATGGTCCTCAGATATAGGGGATCCCCGCCACTAAAGAAAGGCTGAAGCCAATAGGAGAGTTTTTAGATTTATTGAGTGATCTCTGAGAAAAGGCCGGCCCCAGGAGTAGGAGGGATGGGGGAGGACCCAGAAAAGCAGAGGACCAGGAAGAGAGCACCCCACCGTGGGGTCCTGGGCCACAGCAACTGGAGAACCCACGCTTGCCAGCACTGCACATTCTTTGGTCTAGGGCAGAAATCCAGCCACTGCCCCATGCTGTCAGAGCTGATCTCAGACAGCCTCTGTCCCCATTCCTTGCAGCAGGACTGAGAGGCCCCTATCCCACCTCCCTAGTCACTCACAATATTCCAGGGGAGCCAGCCCTCCTGGGTAATGTGGCTGTCAGTGTCACACCCTCCTCTAGGAGTGAGAGAGGGTGAGCTCACTTTCCAGTGGGCACTAAGCGAAGACGGGGGAGTTGTGCCAGTCAGAGTACACCAGAAATCCAGAGAAGGTGCTGTCTGTCTTGATGCTGGCATAGATGCCAATGTAATCACCCACGCCCACCTGCACCCACACCTGGTCCTCAGGCTCCAGCCTCACCATGGCGCCTCCCGAGAGCGACGCTGGCTTGGGCCACCCCCCGAAAAACTGGAAGAAAGAGGCGATGGATTCGCCATTCTTGACCAGATCAAACTGCAGGCTGGCCCGGTAGACGGTGGCGTGGACCGCGAAATAGTAGACCCCGGGCACCTGGCAGGTGAACTTGCCAGTGGTGGCGTCGTAGTGTCCCTGCTCGTTCACCAGCACGCGGTCGAATGGTAGGGGCGCGTCGGACAGCGGAGGCACCCGGCTCTCGGAGCGCTTAGCGCTGAAAGCGGAGCGTGGGGGCACGGAGCACTCCCCCGCAGGTCCGGTCGCCCCCGCAGGTCCCGCCTCTCCTCGTGGCCCGGGCTCCCCACGCGGCCCCGGCAGCCCTGTGCGGGTAAAGGAGCGGTTAGGGTGAGAGTAGTGGCCGGGTCAGCCCGCCGCGGGGTGCCCGAGGCCGACTCTAAGGACACGCCGCCGCCCCACCCCGTCCTCGCTAAGCTTCGGCTAGTGCCTCCCTGCGCACCAGTTTCTCCCCACCCCTTCCTGCAGCGTTTAAGGCAGATCCGAGGGGCAGGTCAAGAAGGGTCCGGGGAGCTCGAGCTCCCGCCGGCGGACTCAGCCCCTCCCCGGCTCGCAGCAGCGCCCCCTCGCGGAGGCCGCGAGCCCCGGGGAGCACCGGAGAGCGGGGCCGCGCGGTGCTTGCTTGGATGTCCCCATGGACAGTAGCGAAGGTGCCTTCTTACCCGGCTGCCCGCTCTCGCCTTTCTCGCCCGGAGCCCCGGGCACGCCGTCGCGACCGTCACGGCCGTCGCGGCCTGGCAGACCCTGGCTGCCATGGTGGCCCGGCGTTCCTGGAAGGCCAGGGTGCCCCGGGCACAGGCTGGGGATCTTGTTGTCGTCCAGCGGGGGAGAGCCGGCCGCCAGGTCCAGGAACAGTAGGGCGACGAGCAGCCTCATGGCACTGGCACCCGGAGCCCGAACGCTGGGGTCCTCTCGCGGTCTGTGGGCTAGGCAGGGCTGGAGTCGGGACCCAGGATTCTGGGACCTGCCTCGCTCCTCACCCTGGCTCGGCCCGGTCGGTCCCCACCCCACTGCCACGCCCCTGAGGCAGGGGATGCAGAAAAAGGCCCCCAGATCCAAGCACCCGGAGAGCACAGGCGAGAGCGAGAGGAGAGGCCGGCCCTCCCAATCCCCAGCGCCCGGCCCGCGCCCAGGGTTTCCCACAGTCTCCTCCCCATCCCTGGTTCCCCTCCTCCGCCACACTCACCCCCCTCCCGGCTCCCCGATGGTCTCCTTCTGGGCGCTCGCTACTCTGGACCCTCCAGTCGGCCGTGCCCTCGCCCTTGCGCTTCTACCCAGCCAGGCGCTCCCTGCCCTCGCAGTCCCCCGTCCTGGTTCGCTCCCTGCTGCTCCGCTCAGCTCCTCCCAGACTCCAAGAGGAAACCAGTTGTTCGGGGGCCAAGAGCTCTGGACCGGGAAATAGCTGGGAAATAACTCGTGGTGTCGCCCGGCGGGCGGCCAAAATTTGGGGGGAGAAAGGAGAGGGAGAGAGACTTGAGCCGGGCAGAGAGAGGCAGACTGTGAGAGCCATACACTCGGGGCACCTTCTGTTTCCAGGAGCCGGAGGAGACGCGGGACAGTGACAGAGACTAAGGACCAGACCCTAGTCCAGGAAGAAATACAAGCAGAGAACTGCGGTGGAGAGTTCTAGAGGCAAATAGTCAACTGGATCCCCAGGGCCTAGAACAGGGCCTGCCACCTTAGCAGGCACTCAGGACATTTTTGTTCTATAAATGAAAAAGTCAGAAGGCAGGTGACAGAGAATGTGAAAAAGCAATTGAAAAGGGGGAAGGCAGAAGATGAGAAATCTGGGTGAGAGACCTGGATGGGAAGGAGTCTAGATTGTCCAGTGGCACAGTCGGGGGCCAGGTCAGCAGCCTGAGCAGCTGGGGCAAATAGGGGACAAGGAAGGAGCAGGGAGGAGGGTCCCATTAGCTCCTGTGGACGACTCCCCCTTCCCCTCCCTAGGAGGCCCCAGATGGGCAGAGTGCCTGTAGGTCCCCCTCCTTGGCTCCCCTGCCTGCCCACCCTGGTTGGCAAAGGAGGGTGGGCAGGCAGAGGGTGGAGGGCAGGGGCCGGCTTCAGGGTCAGGGCTGGGCACAAGCTTCCAGGCCAGCTGCCTCAGGCAGCCTGTTGCAGTTGAAGGGCCAGGGGGTGCCCAGTAGTGCCAGGCCAGACTGGCACTGGTGCTCTGCCTCCTGGCAGACAGAGCGGCAAGGGGGAAGGACACTGCCTAGTGGGGTGCAGCGGGGCACAAGCAGCCCACAAAGGAGCCTCCGGAAATTCTGGTAGCAGGGCAGACTTGTCAGGCTCTGTGGAAGGAGGAGACCAGCACTCAGACACCCTACTCCCCAGGGCTCCCCAGGCTCCTGCCCTGTCCCTGGGTCCCCTCCTTATCTCTGCCCAGAGCACCTTGTAACCGCTGAGGACCTCTACCACCTCCTCTTGGGTGGCCATGCCCACCCAGATGTTAGGGAAGGCCGTGGTGTTGTAGCTCAGACCGATGCACATCTCCACCTGGACAGGCTCACAGGCCAGCTCTGCGGGGTGGGAGGGGAGAGTCACTGTGGGGACACTTGCTGTGTGGCCTGGGGAGAGTCACCTAATTGCTCTGGATTCTTGTTTCTACATGGGTCAGCTGGGGGTTGCTGTGAGAATCCAAGGAGATAACAGGGAGAGATGCTTTGCACACACCAAGAAGCCCTGCCATCCCCAGAGCCTGCCTGCTCCAAGCAACATTCGCCAGCCCTGGGCATCGTGTAGGTACCTCTGCGATCTCCGGGAACACGAGGCACCCATATTTGCAGGGACCACTTGGGCCTCTGGCGGAAACTCCCCTGTTCTGTATAAGATCTGACCTTCACCTTTGGGGTGGGCTGTGGAGAGGCACTCCCTGTGTGACAGCACACTGGTTGCCAAACCCCCATTGATCCACATATTCCCATTTCCCTTGGGGTGACACTAAGTATCACTGCCACCACTAGCTGAGAGTCACTCCAGGCCTCTGTGAAGTGGCCTTAGAGTCCAGATAGTGAGGCCCAGCTGCCCTTGCCCCTATCAGGGAGGACAAGATGGAGTGTTGTGAAGTCTGCCAGCAGGGTTTCTGTGAGGCGGGCATCCAGGCTGCCCCAGCCTGCTGGCCCTGCCCAGGGTGCCCGAGCAGGCTTCTCACCTGGGGGTGGGAACAAGGGGCTGCTGCAGTTGTCATTGCTGCTGTCTGGGCAGTCTCTCCACAGGTCACACATCCACCGCAGACCCTTACACCCTCCATCCTGGCAGAACTCTCTGGGCCCGCAGGGGTCTGTAGGAACAGAGGCATGGCAGTACCCAGGAACATGCCTACAGCCCCACTGCCCTCACGGTGCCCGACCAGGGTTCAGAGCCCTTCTCTGACCCCTGGAGGCACCTCTGCTGCCCATATTCCCTTGCCCAGGGGCACCTACTCTCTGTGGCATTGAAGGCCCAGTAGGTGGCTGAGAAGCCCCCGCTGCTGATGCCATGATCTGTCCTTAAGAGCACAGCCAATTCGTGGTGCGAGGAGATGAGGGGCGGGGGTGGCTCTGCTCCACAGAACCTGCCCAAAGCAGAGAGCAGTGCTGGGCACGGGCCCCCAGCTGGCCCAGGCTGCACCGCAGCCTCCCACAGGCCTGGCTCTGAGCCAGGAGCTCTGGGCAAAGCCAGAGGTGATAGGGACAGTTGCTGACGCAGGGAGGTTAGGGTCTGGTGAGGAAGACATGCATATTCGGTAGACAGAGTATTAGGCAAACTGCTCACACTCGAGCCACTTCGAGATGGGGACAATCAGTTGAGGGTTTGTAGGAGAGGTGGAAATGCACCCATAGGGTGGGAAGAACTGGGGTAGGGAGAGGTTTGGGAAAGGGTCTCCTGGGGACGGGGTGACTGTGGAGTGAAGGCTTGGAGGTGAGAAGCACAGCCTGTGTTGGGGGACAGTGAAGAGACCTCTGGCTTGCAGTAGCAGAAGAAAATGAAGCTGGGAGGAGTGGAGCCGGTGTGGAGGGAGTGCCAGACGGCAGGAGGCTATCCACGGGCCCTCCTCTGGCTCCTGTACCTGCCCAGGAGGCTGAGGGCCCCTGAGCCACTGGTCTCGTACACCTCTATGTAGTCAAACTTGCACTCGTCCTGAGCTTCCAGGCTGAAGTTGTGGAACTGAAGTTCTATGCCGTATCCAGCAGGCACTGAGATATGCCAGGTGCAAAGCTGGGGGAGGGCACAGATGGAGCGGTTCACGCTACCTCCTCCTGTCCCAACGTGGGCATCCAGGCTGAGCTCCAGAAGGGCCTTCTTCCCCCAGTGCAGGCTAGGCAGGGAGGGGCACTGTCCACCCAGCTCTTGTTATTGGTAGCTCTTAAGCTGAGAAGGGCCTTTTAACTTATCTGGTCTCAGAGATGAGTTTACCCAGCGTGGGAGCATCTAGGTACACAATAAGCACTTAATAGTATTCCCCTCCTGCTTGCTTGATCTCTTCCCAAGTACAAGGCGTGTCTACCGTGCTGTCCACATCACACTAACCTGGGTGCCATTCCCATGTGTGCCTCTCCCTTCCCCATGGAGCCCTGCGCTTACCTGTTGGTGAGGGTACTGCTGCAGGTAGCTGGGAGTAGAGAAAGTGCCCTGGAGCCCAGTCAGATTCCCCCCACACCCTGCAGAGAGGCAGAAGGGCTCATGAGTTTGCCAGGATCTGTGCCTTCAACCGATAGGGCTGGCAGTGACTGCAGAGCAAGGATGTTGGCCATGCCTGTGGGGAAGCAGGTTCTGGGCCAGAAGAAGGAGCAGGCAGGGAGTGCTGGGCAGGGACGCCCTGGTGTGAGGCTGGGCAGATCTGGGGAGCCCAGCCTGAACCTGGACCTGATGCCTGAAGAGAGTACCCGCCCTGTGCCTGGTGGGGCCTGTACCTGAGGACTTGGCACTGCAGTTGGTCTCGTCACTGCCATCAGCACAATTGGCGAAACCATCGCACACTGAATTAGGTAGCAGGCAGACGAGCTGGTCACAAGGGAACTCATCATGGGCACAGCTTCCTGGGAGTGGGCATCTGGAGTCAGGAACCCCAGAGTCCCCACCCTTTTTGCCAGTGATGGGAGTGGCTGGAGGGGAAGGAAGTGGACACTCAATGGGCAGCTGGGGACACAGTAGGAAGACACTCACCATGCCCAGGGGCCACAGCCTGGTACCAGGCATGGAAACCAAATCCTTCCACGCTGCTGTCAGAGACAAAGGCCACGCGGAGGCGGCTGGCATTGGTGTTGAGTGTGGGGGGAGGTACCCTCCCACATACCCTGCAAGAAGCCAGGTTGGGGGTAATGGAGGCTCCGAGGTCAGGGCCAGCCAGAGTGGAGCTTGCCTGGGCCCTGCAGTCCTGTTTCACCAACCCCTGAACTGGTGATGATGTGGCCGAAAGCATCCTTGAATTTCCCAGGGAGCGCTGACCTTCCCAGCACCTGCACATCCATCCGTATAGCATAGCGTTTTCTCATGGGAAGGATAGGAGCTCCATTTTACAGATTAGGAAACTGAGATCAGAGAGGGGAAGTGATCTTCCTCAGGTCACACAGCTAGCTAGGTGGTGCCACAGCTGGGCCCTGAAGTCAAGTCTCTCAATTTCCTCCCAGTCCAGCTTTTCCCTCTGCAGCTCCCTGGTTCTGCCCTCCAGACAGTGGTTTAGGTCAGACGTGGGATCTCCTAGGGTCGGAGGGACCCACCTGAGAAGGGGGCCTTCAGGCTCAGGGGAGATTTCCAAGCGATCGAAAAGACAGGAGGCCACACTCTCCATGCTGAGGGCTTCAATCTTGAGCTGGATTGTGTGGTCTGTGGCCACCTGGATGTGCCACACACAGTGGGCATTGGTGGGGTAAGGGTCTGGGTAGTTGGGGCTGCTGAAGAAGCCCCTTGGGCCAGAGAGGAGGCCTCCACAGGCTGCAGAAAGGGAGGTTAGAGTTCAGAGGTCAAAAGGAGAGAGGCCCTTTTCCCCCCAAGGTGCCTCTTCCTGGCCACCCCTTCCCCCTGCCATCTTGGCTTCTCCTCCAGGCAAAGCTGCCCGAGTACTCACTGGACTGGACTGTGGGGCTCATGCCTGCCTCCTGCTGCCTTTTAGAGGTCCCAGTTGCCCGAGAGGTGGTGGTGGTGGTAGTGGTGGTGCCGGTGGTGGTGAGGCCTCGGGCCGGCAGGGGGCTGTAGGAGGCCCTGGGTGGGGGTGCAGCCTGCAGCTCTGGAGGCAGGAAGATGGAGGAGCTGGACCCCAGGGGGGCAAGTAGAAGGGCTCACAGGTCTCACTCAAAAGCCCTTCTCCCAGCAGGTCCTGGGTACTCACGGGCCAGGATGACGGCCACCAGCAGCCCGAGCAGCAGAAGCAGCAGGCTGGCGAGCAGGAGGACACATAGCCAGGAGAAGTGGCAGTCTGGCTGCAGTGCTTGGGGACGCCGACCTGCGGGCCGGCAGGTGGGATTTTGAAAGCCCCCTGCTTGGGCCTCCCTCACACTGTCCTTGGCTCCTAGGCCTCTCTGTCCTCCCCCAGGTCACCCCGTGGGACAGTTACCATGCCAGGGAGCTCGGATGCTGCAGCTGGCATCCTCCTGGAAGGCTGGTGGAGGGCAAGGTGGCCCCGACTCAGGCTCAAAAGCAGGATTGCAGAACTCAGTCTGGAAGGGCGAGACTTGAGGACTGAGGGCAGCTGTGTCCATTGGGGCTGCTGGGTCTTGGGAGAGTGGTTCCGTGTGGCCCTTACCTTGCTCAGTTCTGTCGCCTCCACGCAGAGGATGACATCGGAGTAGTCCTTCATGGCCCAAGGCTCTGCATGGCTTTCTGGGGCCCCCGTGACAGCCCAAGATCCCAAGGACCCACTCTCTGACCACAAGCCCCCTACCAAAGGGCAGCCTCCACTCCCTGAGGGAAAAGACTGCCAGACCACACCAGCTCTTGGGCTGCCCTTGGCAGACTGGTTTGGGTTACGGGCTACTCTGTTGCCGTGTGGTGGAAGGGACTGGCAGCCAGGAGGAATTCGCAAAGGCACCAAAGGGTCCCTTAATCCGACTCAGCTGAGGACGCTGAGGTCAAGACCCTGGCACAGGGTGGCAGTTCTTAAAGGCACAGGCAGTGGCTGAGAACACCCAGCAGAAGAAACTAGGTGCTTGGTGGGGGATGTGACTAGGGGAGCTCGCCACTCCCTTCTCCACCTCACCTGGGGTGCTGAGTGAGCTGCTGGGGGTGCTGGGAGGGAGAACTTGCAGGCATAAGGAAGCCTCAGGTGGTCTGAGGAAGAGAGAGAAGCTAGGTGTAAGGCATGGCAGCTTCAGGGCCTGTGAGTCCTGAGGACAAAGCCTGCTGCCCACCATTCCCTCCCATCAGCATGACGGCAACTTCAGCCACGCCTGGCTCACACCTGGGTTTTTGGAAGGCCGCTGTTAGATCGCCTGCGTGACCAGGACAAGGAGAGAAACCATTATCAGAAGAACATGGTGTGAGCTGGAGGCTGACTGCTTGTCCCTCGGGGCTCTAAGCCCACAGGAGAAAGGACAGAAGGAGCAGAAGGGGCCCCAAGGGCTTGAGCAGGGTTGGGTGTGGCTCTGGCCGAACAGTAGGAAACCTGCACTCCGCAAACAAGGTTACTTGTTTCTTGTCTCTTTACATGCCTTTTCTCCATGAGGGAAGTTCTCTTGGCAAATCCCAGCCTGGCTTAGTTGTCTTCAGGGAGAAAGGGCTTGGTGATCTGTCTTGTGTTAGCCGTGCTCAGGCTGAGCGTCGGGCAGGGCAGGAGGTGGGGACGCAGCCTGATATTTCTGGCTGCTATTTGTAGGATGCCTGCTATGAACGTCTGGGCAAAAGGTCTTGCCTGTAGTTTCTCTCCTTCGTAAGTCTAGGAGGCCATGTAACCATTTTACAAATGATGGTGCTAAGGCTAAAAGGTTCAGTAACTCCCCCAAGTTACACAGGCAGTAAGATGCAGAGACAAGAGTTGACCCTAGGACTGGATAAATCCTAGACTCACGTTTTCTATGACATACCTCTCTCACCCGACACCAGGCATGTTGGGAGGGCAGAGGGGTCAGAGAGACCTAATGGGAACGGAAGACTCAAAGGGGGCAGATTCTGTGATCCTAAGGCGGCTACTCTTGCACTCAGGAGAGGAGACTCCTCCACCTGCAAGTTCTTCTCCGTTCACCCCTGGAGGGCCTTGGGCTGTTTTTGTCTAGGGCGGCAAGCCTTGTCTTGGACCCTTGGATGTCTAAGGGAAGGTACTTTTTGGTAGCTGTAGGGACAAGTGTTCCTGAAGAGAATAAGACAGTCCCTGACCACAAGTACTTCTCATTCTGGTTGGACAAACATGGAGCAGGATTCCTTGCCATACTATGTGCTAAGAGCCTAGGCCAGGAGGGACAGCTCCATGGAGAGAGTGGCCTCGTGCTGAGCTTTGAGGGCGATGAGTTGGGAGAGCCACGGTCCTTGGGTCTGCTCTGCTCCGGAGCAGCTCGTTCCCTGTGATCACTCAGAGGCTGCGGTGCCACGTCCAGCCAGGCACTGGGCTTCCCGAGCCGACTGAGACAGGTGCCCTTGACTGATGGAGTCTGCAGTCTAGTGTGGCAGTTCTTACAGTGGGGCCCAGGGACTTCTTTCAGAGAGCCTGAGAAGTTGGAACTGTTTTCTTAATAGCACTAAGACCTTATGTGCCTTTTTCATGCTCATTCATATTTTCCAGACGCCCTGTGACGTATGACATGGCGTTGGGTTGAATGCCGAAGGAGATGTGAGGCCAGCTGTCTTCTATTAAGCCAGACGTTAAAGAGATTTGCAAAAATGTAAGACAACACTGTCTTTTTTTTTGAGACAGAGTCTTGCTCTGTCTCCCTGGGTGAAGTGCAGTGGCGTTCATCATAGCTCACTACAACCTCAAACTCTTGGGCTCAAGCGATCCTTCTGCCTCAGCCTCCCGAGTAGCTGGGACTACAGGCACTCGCCACGATGTCCAGCTGATTTTTCTATTTTTAGTAGAGACGGGGTCTCATTCTTGCTCAGGTTGGTCTTGAACTCCTGCGCTTAAGCGCTCCTCCTGCCTCAGCCTCCCAGAGTGCTAGGTTTACAGGTGTGAGCCACTGCACCTGGTCAACACTGCCCTTCTTACTAATTTATTTTTGCTTTGGAAAATATGGCTTTTTTAAAAAAATAAAAACATTTATGTTAGCATATAAAAGGTTTATTATTTTTAAAAAATGTAGTGTTTATGGCCAGGTGTGGTGGCTCACGCCTGTAATCCTAGCACTCTGGGAGGCCGAGGCGGGCAGGTCGCTCAAGGTCAGGAGTTCGAAACCAGCCTGAACAAGAGCGAGACCCTGTCTCTACTACAAATAGAAAGAAATTAATTGGCCAACTAAAAATATATAGAAAAAATTAGCGGGGCATGGTGGCACATGCCTGTAGTCCCAGCTACTTGGGAGGCTGAGGCAGAAGGATTGCTTGAGCCCAGGAGTTTGAGGTTGCTGTGAG
>CAUYRT010029212.1:0-29377 GCA_963574885.1 Lepilemur ruficaudatus
CTGAGTTTAAAAAATTACAAGAAAGATAAGTCAACTTGAGTGGTAATATATTTTGGGAAATCAGCTCACTACAAATTGTGACTGTAAACATTGTACTGTAAATGTTTTGTAGTTTTCCCCCAATAAAATTAAAAAAAAAAAAAGGCCTGCTGAATAAGGGTTTTGCCATTGAGGTAAGAGAGATAGCCTAATTGTTTATTCAGCCATTAAGCTAAATTTTGCCACTTTCTGCCTGGAACATAAACTCAAAGATAACATAGACTTGCTGCTCTAACTTCTCTCTCTAGAGCAGAGCACATAATAGACACTCAGTAAGTATTTATGAAACAACTGAGTAAAATGAATGATTAGAATGAGCCCATATAATATCTTAGGCTCTGTGAAAGGCATTATAGAATGTCAAATGATACCATCCCTGCCTACATAACGCTTCAAGGCAACCTAGGAAATCGGAAACACAGTACAAGATAGCTATAAACAAACTGCAGCGGATGTGCACAGATAGGAAAGATTACTTCTTCTTATGGATAGTAAGAGAAATTGCAAAGAGGAGTTGGTTAGTATGGAAATAATTTTGACAGATGAAAGCATGAAGTGCATTCATTCCATGTACATGAACAAAGGCATGGTAGCAGGAAGAAGCATAAAAGTGTAGTTTTCTTGAACTCCCATTCTGTTCAATAAACATCAGGTTCCTTATTTTATTTAAGCTTCATAGCATCTTCCATCTTTCCACTCCCAAGACAAAATAATCATTCTTTATAGTTCAGATAAGGAAACCAAGAAATACATGGTAATTAATGGGGAAGACTTGGTTTGAATCCAGACTTTGAGATTCCATATCTGGTGATTCCAGCCACTAGATTATATTCAGTGAGTGTCAATTAACTTATTTTGGGCTGACATATGAAATGTAGATATATGGGAGAATAAGAGGAATGAGATGGAAAACTCTGCAGGATTAAAATAGTGAAAGAAAAACATCACTTTTTAAACTTTGAATTTAACAAACAACACTTTTGTACATAAAGCACAGTAAGGTTTTTTTTGGATGGAATATGTAGGTAAAAGTTGTGGAGAATGGTAAAAAAAAAGCATTGATTATGAAGAATTAATTTTACAAAAGTTCTTTCTTGTCCTTTTGTATATGTTTTAAGTTTGACTCTATGCATGTATATTTATGAACACAGTGTTTTTTAGTAATTTGAGTGAATTGTTTTGAAGAGTTCTTCTTTTAAAATACTATTCAACTAAAACATGTTCTAATATATTCTGACCTCTAAGAGTCCTTGGTTTTCAAAACAAAATCATTTTAGTTAAAATATATATATATATATATATCTCCAACAATGAAGAAAGATTATGAACTAAAAAAGAAAATAAAGAGCAAAGAACCATGTATTTTCATGGGCGGAAAAGGATATGAAGTAAGGAAATGCCCCAGATGGGTAACAATATTTATCAACAACTCGGCATGTTATGAATTCGATGGACAGAAGAGGATTACACCAACAAGTTTTAATGGCAGCATGAAACTACTGCAATAAGACATTTTCCTCTTTCCATTTATGCCTAGAAGATTTTGATTTTTAGAGAGACTACTATCGACACCATAATTAAAAGTCATTGGTATTTTCTCATCTATGTTGTGGGGATAAAAATGTTGATCTATACCTTGAATCGTCTGCATGGATTCAAAATCTAAGGTAAATATGTATATATATATATATATACATATGTACATATATACATATTCCTTCTTTTGCTATTTCCAGAAGCTATATATATGAGAAAAAATCATAAAGGAAACAGAATTACAGAGTCAAAAGGGGCCCTAGAGATCCACAGCAACTTCTAGTTTAGCTTGTCAGTGGGTGTGAAGGTTTATTTATGTGTCAACTTGGCTAGGCTATAATGCTCAGTTGTTTGATCAAACACTAATCTAGATGTTGCTGTGAAGGTGTTTCTGGATGTGATTAACATTTACAATCATTTGACTTTGAGTAAAGCCGATTACCTGCTGTAATGTGGGAGGACCCCATCCAATCAGGTGAAGGCCTTAAGAACAAAGACTAAAGTTTTCTGAAGAAGCAATTCTGCCTCATAACTGTGACATAGAAACCTTTCCTGAGTTCCTGGCCTGCTGGCGTACCCTACAGATTTCATACTTGCCAGCTCTCACAGTCACATGAGTCAATTTCTTAAAATAAATCTCTCTCTCTCTCTCTCTCTCTCTGTCTCTGTCTCTCTCCCCTGATTTCCTTTCTCTGGAGAACCCTGGCTAATAAAAGTGGCTAAACTAAAGCCAAGAGGAAAAAAAAAAAAAAAATTACAAGAAAGTACCACAACCTACATTTTACAGATGAGGAAGCAAAGATCCACAAAAACTTATTAATACCAAACCCAGTAATCAGTGAAGATTGTTTCCATGGATTTAAAAAAAAATACTAAAAGATCTCTTTACAAAAGTTTTAAATACTTCAGAAAAACAGATGAGCAAAATGTGCTGTCAGTGCAATTAATAAGGAAGCCCAAATGTGTCAGATGGACCTATTCCCAAGGAGCATTTCATTGTTTGAAAGCACCCCATATCAAACAAGTGCCATCCTATAACTGAAATTATTGTTTCCTTTACTTGAGTTCAAACCGGAAAAAAACAAGTAGAGAGAATTCAAAGAAACCAGTTATGGAGCTGTTGTAGAAATTAAGTGAGAAGTGGCTAAACCCTGGATTCATGGGTCTGCTAGGTGGAGTCACAGTGGTTAAGCACAGCATAACTCCAGGGGCTCTAGTCACTAGACTGCAGCATGAATAGTACACTTGAAATGGTACAAAGAGACAAACCTATGGGCTAATGGAGAGGAGGAAGAGGAGAGATGGAGGAAGGAACTGAAAGAGAGAAAAGGGAAGGTAAAAGGCTGAAATTAAGATATATTTAGAACATAAAACGCATATAATTTCAATATCATGATTTTATGTGTGTATGTAGTTACATAGTTGCCATTGGCAAATATTGTATATTTTTTAGACTATATTCGCTATCCTTTCTTTAAATTTCCCTTTTAAGCTTTAGGCAAATCATATCCTACATATCTGACCCAGGTAGTGGAAATAAAAAAGGAAGAAATCTACTTATTTAAAAAAATTAGGATCCTTTTTAAATAAATATCCCCCTACACAGTCTATGGGAATTCCTATGGAAATAAAGATAACCAAAGGAATCTATATTTTATCATCTTAAATTCTAAAATACTTCAAAAAAAGATAAAAGTGCTTAGTAATTAACTAATAAATCAATGGGCAAATAAGATAATTGAATATTTTAGAAAAAAACATTTTTGAAGAATCTTTTCCAATAACAGAAGTAATTGCCATTTAGTCTCCTTGCTGAATTCCAAATCACCATAAGTATGTTTCTACTTAGCTTGATTTGGCAAAGAAAAAAAACCTAATAATGAAAATGATAGTCTCCCTTTTTAAAAAATACTTGACAATATGGTATCAGTGTGCAGACAGTCAGAAAAGCAAGAGAAAAAAAGTTATTATACTGATGCCATCATCGTTAAATTGGTTTATGATCCCTCAGTTTATGCAGACTAGCTAAAAGAGAAGCTCCAAATTTAGTATACACAATGCAGCCTTTGCAGTCTCTAATTTAGTATGTCTAGGAAAAACAACCATCAGGTTTGCATGCATTGATTTTTTTCCCAATAGAATCTCCTGTAGTTTATTGTTCATGACTTAATTATCCATAGTTCTATAACTTTAATAAAATCTAACTCAATTAAGGAAGTTTAAATTTATTCCACATCAGTTTGAAACACAAAAAAGAGTTTAGTAGGAAAAAAAAAAAAGCTTAACAAGGCAAAGGTTATACTATAGGAAAATCTTCTGGTTGTTAATTTAAAATATTAAAAGAGGGAAATTAAATGTCACACAGAAAATAAATGACCAAGTAAAACTTTTGGATGCTTGTGAGAATAAGCAAGTATTATAAACAGCTAGTCAATGAAACATTGTTATGAACAGAATGGATTAAGTTCATATTTTACTCTAACAACTACATGCTTAAAGAGAGGCTCTGCTAGTCATACTTTTGACAGTATTATCATCCACCCCATAAGTCTGCCAAAAACCTGATTCATAGTTCACTCAAAAGAACACCGACCATGCTGGGTCTGGGTTTACAAAGATAGAAAAACAATAGCATCCCCAACCTCAAGAAACTCAGGGAATGTGGATTTACTTTCCCTTCCCTCCAGAACCCCATCTGTATTAAGTTGCTAGAGCTGCTAACAAAATACCAGAGACTGGGAGGCTTGAACACCAGAAATTTATTTCCTCACAGTTCTGGAGGCGAAGTCCGAGATCAAGATGTCAGCAAGTTGGTTTCATTCAGAGGCCTCTTTCCTTGGCCTGTAGATGCTGTCTTCTTCTGGTATCTTCACATGGTCTACCTTCTGTGTGTGACTGTGTCCTAATTTCCTCTTCTTATGTGGACACCAATCACACGGATTAGGATCAACCCCAATGATCTCATTTAACTTTATCTCTTTAAAGACCTTATCTTTAAATACAGTCATATTCTGAAATACTGGAGCTTAAGACTTCAACACATAAATTTGAGAAGAAACACAATTCAGCCCATAACACCATCTGAGCCCCTCTTCCATATTCCTACTACCATAGTCCTTTGGAGAATCTCTCTCTTTCCTCTATACTGCCTTCACTGTCCCACCTCATATCTACTAGATTTTAAAACTGGATAAAACTGAGAGCCCCCTAGAATATATTGCCCAAGTGTAAGCTCCTGCCTGGAAAATAAACAGTTTGATAAAGTATGCTATGAAAGCTTTTAAAGGTCCAGCAGCCAAAACAGAACAAAATCTGTATTACTAGAGTTTCAGGAAAATATATAACAAATTTACTTTTATTAAATACTAGTTGAGTCACTAAAAAGCTTTCACATATATCAAAGATCACACCTATTTTTCTCAAGTGCTTATGTTGGTACTTTATACTTAGTAGACATTTAATTTCTTATCTATCAAATTTATGAAAATTTAAACAAATTCTATTGCCTAATACAGCTAAAGATGCAGCTCTTCTATTTTGTTTACCCCTGTATCCCAGAGCCAGATTCCATATAAACTTATCAAACATTCTTATACATTCTTGATAGAAGTGGTAATGATACAGCCCTTTGGAAAGCAATTTCTTAACATAAATTCAAAGCTTTAAAAATGTTTATTGAGCTAGTAATTTCAAGGGGATTCTAACCTAAGGACATTATTCTAAATATGGGGAAAGCTTATGTACAAAGATACTTATTGCTATAGAAAAGTATGACCCTGAAGAGACAGTTTATATGTGTTTATAAGCAGGTCAAATGCTGGATAAAATAACAATAAAAATAATGATTTAATAAGGGACCACTTGCTATGTGTCAGACATTAAGCTAAGCAGTTTACAAATACTACCTGAGTTAATCATCACAATAACACCATGAATTAAATATTTATTATCCCTTTTTTACAGATGGGGAATCTGAGAGTTCAAAACATTAAGAAATTTTTCCATATTTAAGCCACTGTTAAGTGATGGAGCCAATTTACAAATGGCAAAATGTAATTGACATTGATTAGTTGCCCCCATTTCCCACTGTTTTTAAGGCTACATTTCCGTCAAGTCTACATTGTTCTCATTCTTCCCCTTGCTTCCACTCAGAAGGACTCAAAAAATTTAATAAATTCACACTAAGATGTTGAGTAAATGTAGTTTTTTTCCCACAATAGTCTTCAAATTTAAAAGAAGATAGGTGGAAGAAACAATGATTAACCTGTATCAGTTGCTCTCAAAATGTGTGCCAGGAACTCATCAGAGTCCCCAAGATATTTTCAGAGGAGCTTTGAGATGAAGATTTATTCCATAACAAATCTAAGATGTTAATTGCTTTTCTCATTCTCATTCTTTTACAAGTATGTTATGGAGTTTCCAGAGGCTATGTGACAGGTGATATCTCAACAGATTGAATGCAGAAGCAGATATTAAACTGTAAGCTGTCTTCTCTTGAGCTAGACATCAATTGGATTTCCAAAAATGGGGGAAAATACCACTCTTTTTACTTTTTTTTTAGGAAAATGTAAAATATAGTTTTTTTCATGAAAATATCATTTATCTTATGTGTAATGGTCTAATATAACATTTTAAAATTTCTAAGTTTCAAATTTTAATACAGTAATGTCAATATATATAACTCAAATAAACAAGAGCTCTTAGGGGTCCCCAATTATTTTAAGAGAACAAAAGTGTCCTGAGACAAAAAAGTTTGGGAATCATTAACCTAAATAAGTTATCTAGTAAAAATGAAGTCCTACTAGAGTCTCCAGGTCAGTAAAGAAAACATTTTGGAGGATGTGATATTTTCAGCAGCCTCAATCTGTTCCACATGTACGGACACCTACTTGACCTAAGTTTGAGTTCAAGTTCTCATCATTCTTCCAAGATCTCTAAAAGAAGCAAATAGTGTAGCCTACTGAAGTTATTATATATCCAACCCCAATATTCAGGGACTAAGGACTCATTTGTCTTTAAATCTAACAAACATTTGTTGGGCACCTACAAAAATCAAATATTTAATAGAATCAAAATTGGCAGTGCTAAGTTTACTTACTCTAAGACTATTGCTCTTTCCTCTACACTGCCACTAAATAATGTTTTAAAATAATCAACTTAAGTTATCCAAGAAGGAACATCACTACCCACTGGGCCAGTTTCTCTCTCTCTCTCTCTCTCTCTCTCTCTCTCTCTCTCTTTCTCCCTACCTATCTACTATCTATCTCACTCACACACACACGCACACACACCCCTACCTTCCTATTAATAGAAACTGACAGAGCTAGACTTCCCATTTTCTGAAATAAAAAGATAAATCACTGTTTTGACCTTTGCTCTCTTATGGCAAAATAGTCCCTTGATTATACCAGTGACAGAAAAAATTCTTGCTTGGTTTCCATTGACATAACATCATTAGTGAGCTAGTGAGTTATTATCCTATGTCATTTTTATTGTCATGTTTTCTATTCAGTATCTCACTTAATTTTTACAATAACTGTGAGTAAAGTACTATTGTCCCCATTTTACAAACACAGAAACTGATACTTAGAAAGGGTAAATAACTTTCCTAGGTTACATAGCTATTAGATTACAGAGCTGGGATTCATACCCAGATTTCTCTCATGTGTCATGCCTCATATCCTTACCCAACTCTCTACCCTCTTTTGTAATTTTAATTCTAATCAATTCTCTATGTGGTATGTGGAATGCAATTACTTGCTTGTTTGTTACATGGTTTGATGGCCCACTTGAAAGAAAGTGGATAGATGTGGTACGCAAAGGCATGGGGAAAAACATCAAGTTTTATTACCATTATCTACTAGCTGACTTGACTTTTAAGATAGTTTTCATTCCCATTGTGGATGGTTCCTCAAAGTTTAAACAACAGGTCATGAGCAAATGAAATGATTAGTAGCAGTATTTATTCACTAGCTATTCTCAGTTCAGTAAAAAAATAATAAATTGAGTCTCTTTTTTTAATGTTAACTGAGCCACTGGAGAGACCTCATGCAATCTAAAGAGTATAGAAAGAAATATGGACAGTGGTAGGTACGATTAATTGAACATTTTATAGAACATTGGGAGAGTTCAGGGAAAGTGCATTTCCCATTTTTTATCTTCCTGTGTTTAATGAAGATCCACCTATTATGACTGCATAGAAAAAGAAGATATAAAAGAGAATTATCATTTTTATTTCCACTTAGTAGCTCATCCAAGCATTTGAGTTTGCCAGGTCTAGAGGCAAAATATGTGGAGAGTCAGTTGAAAGAGACAGGAGAGAGCAAAGATATCTGTCTTCAACCTCCCTCTCCAAAATTAAAACTTTATTTTCCCTGACTGCACGAATTTTGTCTTTAAAGTAAATTTTGAAGTAGGCAAAAAATGTTTTTCAATTCCCAGGGCTCCTGCTCTGTGATTTATCTCTTCTTTCCTCCCAGTGGGATGCCCCATTCCATTTCCCCTTGGGTATCTAGCCCCCAAAGGAACAACAACAAAAAAAGTGCTTGCTCAGCTTTAGTGGAATATGGTACCGGTGCTGATACCATTTGTATTTCATTAATGATAAAAATCAATTGGTTAAAGAAATAACACCTTAAGGATGAAATTTCAGGAATAATGGTTATTAGTTAGCAGCTGCATTTTTGAAGCAAGTCCAGGGATAGCAGCTACCTTTTTAACTAATCATTACATTTTTAAAATAAATTATCAGTATAGAAGTGTGTATACATCCCATAACTGATTTCATTTTCCACATATTTACTTTCTGATAATTATATAACTTCTTCCATGGAACTTTTTAATGGACATTTGGTTTAAATTATTTTTCTAGCTTACATATATTAGACCCTAAATACATATTAATAAGGAAAAGAGAAGAAAGGAACAAGAGGAGTCCAGGGGGAGGAAGAGAGAAAAACTGAGCTTTTAACAGGAAATGATGCTTTCAAAGGATTTCACTGTTAAAGAATACTGAAAGCCACCACCCTCTCCCCAGGGGTCCTAGGTCCTAAAAGAATAACAAAGATTAAAAACCAATAGGCAGACCCCCTCGGCTATAATAACTTTCTGGATGTCAGACCACAATGCAGGGGCATGTGGATACAATTATGGAAAAGGCATATTTTACTGACAAACCATTTGAGTTATATTCTACATTGAAGCATTTTCCTCATGTGTCTTCTTTTAAAATAATTAAGATTCGTGCCATGAGGTTTAAAGGTGGTGTTTTAGAACAGTCAGGATTCCCTGAAGTCTGTAGATCAAAGATAAGACCTGCAGACCAGATGCAGGGCACTTCATTAGAAAGGTGTTTCCTCTTGTATCAGGGAGGCAGTCATAGGAAAGTATTCGCCTTCTTATTATAATAAACCTCTAGAAATCTTCAAAACTTCCATCAAGTCTGATAAATATATATTAACTTATTGACAGTGATGGAGAGAAATAAAAGAAGGCAGTACAGGGAAGTGTGAACTACTCACCAGGAATACCAAGAAATGAACAGCACAAAGGTGAATGGGGCTAGGGAGGACTCCAGAGGAGTAGCTAACTTCAGTGGGAATGACTCCCAAGTGAAGACAAGACAAGATGCTTTATCTCCCAATAAACCCTAAAGCAAAGTGACCTGTAGAAGTTTGGGGGAAGTAGGAGAGAATGGAATAGGAAGGCTGGCAATTGGATAACATAGGTTTTGTCATATTTGTGCATAAACATATTAGCAGAATTCTAGTCTTCCCTACGGAATAATTCACGATTTTCTACGAAAATACTTAACAGCAGAGTATTTTCAAGTGTAATGTATGACTATAAAATTTTGTGTATTTCGTTTATGAGAAAAATCAAAGGTATTCACATTTCAGGTGCATTGGAAAGGTAAAGAGCCATGATTTGGAGAATACATTATTTGAATGCCACTAGTTCACTAGAGGAGATGAGTTTACCATGTGATGACTCAGTAAGTCTGTGGAAACATGCATAGTTTTATGTTCTTTTCTCCTTTTTTCTTTTAAAATGAGTTTGTCACATTATGGACTATAAAGTTTTTAATGATTTGAATTTACACACACACACACACACACACACACACACGGCTTCTATAAATCAGTTGAACTCTCATGAAATTGATCTAGATCAAAATTTGCTTTCTAAAATATAAAAAGATATAATTTTATCTTTTATTGCTTTTATTTCCCTGCCAATCTTTAAGTACTAAAAACTTAATTTGTTTTTTTCTGCCATTTTTTTTTACCCTTCAAAGATTCATAACTTTGTAAATAATTTTCAAATAGAAAGATGCAATGCTAGAAATAGCAAAGTTAGAGAGCTAGCTTGGAATGTAAAGATATTCATGATGATGAAAGAAATTCAATCATTATTTGGGTTTATGCCTGTAGCTCCATCAAATGAACTTAATAGCAAAAGGGATGATAGTCCTCACCCAACCACAATTTGTAAATTAGAAGTAAGTAAATTAGGATTTACTTACCCAGTAGGATATCCTTACATGCTTATTTATATTAATAGTATTGATTTTATTATCAGGAGAAGTCAAATGATCCTAAACTTTGTTGTATCTTTTACATGAAAGTCCTTCATGGTAACTTCAGGAGACCACCTTACAACAACATCATTAAAAATCCAATATCTACTATGATTTTAAATCAAATCACCAGAGTGCTGACTTGATAGGCTAAGAGCTAAGGGGGAATGGAGTAATACAATGAAAATTACAATCAAGTAAGTAAATTAAAGTTGTTTAAAGTTTCTTTCAAAATTATCTTGGGAAGTAAAACTTGTGTAGTAGGCACAAATGGGGTAAAGATCTCAGATGAAGAATAGCCAATTATATAGATCATGATATACTATTTCTCATAATGTCTATGAAAACACATAGGATTTTAGAGTGTTTAATGATAACATAACTACTGAACAAGTTTTCAACCATCTGAGGGTTTTTAAAAGAAAGAACATTATCAACTGGGGGAAAAAAGGAGTGAATGGGGGAATATGAATGGAGCCTAATTTTGAGTCACAACCACAGGAAAGTTAGTTTGCATCAAATTAATCAGGCACTCAGCAGCTCTGCGGTCATTTACTGAGAACTAGGAACAATTTAACTCAAGTGATTTGCTTCTAGAGCATCTCAGGGTGTCCATAAGGTGTTAGATGGTAAATGTGGGAGCAAAGAACTGGTTTAAATACTCTGTGAATGCTCATCTATACACAAACCATAATCACATGAAAGGTAAATATGAAGGATTGCTCCACTACATAGATTTTTTTTTCCTACATGAATTTTATTGTCCTTTGGCAATTTTCCTGAAACAGTAAAACAGCCAGAGCTCAGATAATCTTTTAATACACCATATGAAAAGGTGGTTTGCTATCTCAATAAGATAAGTATCTAGAAATTTCCACCTAGATTAGCTTAAAGGCTTTGCACCATACCACCTCTTTGGTGGCTTTCTCAGTAGCCCTGTTTAGTGACTGAAGAAGTGAACCTTGCTGTTATTTGTATTTATGCTTATGTGGGAATCCGGATTAATGTAATAAAAGAAATTATCTTAATACTGAATTTAAAATAGGGCTTCATCTCTCTGCAATTCAGCCTAACAATCATAATGTGATAGACTCATCATAGAATAGTATCTACAACTATTAAATCCAGGTAAAAGATTACTATTTGTATATTAAGATATTAGAAAAAACAATAAATAGATAATATTCTGGAAAAAATGTGTGAAATCTCAAAATTGACTCAAGGAAAATGTAAAACTAAAAAGGACAATATTCAGGTAAGAAAAGCTAACATCTAAGAAAATACTAATTTTTTAAAGGATCAGAAATAGACAATTTTACTAAGATACTCATTATGTCTTTAAAATAATATTTAATTTCAATTATTACCAAATGTTTAGCAAATTGATGTACAGAATGTATATCTACAAATAAATAACTGCATACAAATAACAAGAAATTGGAAAATGCAGTGGAAAAAATATTTCAATAATAATATCTACCAAAACAATATATCTAAGAATAATTTTAATAATAAATATATGGCCCTGTAGAAAATATATTCCCAAACCTTTCTGACATATAATCAAAGATGTGAAGAAATCATTCTAAAGACATTGGGTGAGATGAAGAACAACAGGGAATAAGTTCAATTGTGCCAAATCTACCCAAGTAGAAATATTATTACATTAAATTCTTAAATTACTGAGAATAGAAAATAGTTAAAAATGATAATATTTATATAGTGTTAAGTATGTGCCATGCACCTTTATATAGGTTACCCATGTAATCCTCATATTTATCCTATGAGGTACAAACTATGCTTTTCTGCATTTTATGCGTTAGGAAACAAAAGCTCAGAAAAGGAGATTGCTCAAAATCATATAATTAGTAGATTTTGGAACTAAGAATTAAATCCAGGTAGCATGACCTACAGAGCTCTAACACCTAAGCTCTCAGCTGCTATAATATTCAGTGTCTTAATTTCAAACATCCGAAAACTGGAGACCAGTCAAATAAATTGGTGTGTGTGTGTGTATATATCTATTTGAAAATGAAAAATGCTTAGATATATATTGTTAAGTTAAAAGGGAATAATAAAACATTAAAAATAATATAATACCAATGTTATTAATTTTACTATTTTGCCTATGTACACATGTGTATACAGAGTGCTTTAAAAATGGACAGAAATATATAAAAAATGTTAATCATGGTTTAGAAGTAACATTTTGTATAATTTTGATTTTTTTTATACATTCCAAATTTTCTGTGCCAGGTATTACATGTATAATAATAAAATAAACAATAAAGCTGATTTTTAAAATAAGTATGAATTAAGTTGGTGACCATAAGATAAAAAGTTGTTTAAAATAATATTTTCCTTAATTGAGATATTCAGACGTAGGAAATTTCCTCCCTTTAATCTTCTGAAAATATATGAAATCAGCTAAGGAACAATCATGAAGCAAATGTAAAATATCCCTTCCTCCTGGTCCAACTCCCTATTGCATCTTTCTCCCATTCCCCCAGACATAGATGATACTACAAGCTAATAGAGATTAAAGTTGGATATATAATACCTACTTTTACAGGAAAATTCCAGATAGTCACATATTTACACATTTCAAATAGTACAAAAAGTTTTAGTCTTTTACTGTTCAATTAGTATGCAAGAATCAGCAAATTGTGCACCAACGTGTCCAATTACAAATTGTATAACCCTAGGTGCCATGGCTTTTTCTAGCACACATCTCCAACGTAAGAAATAAAGGAAAATAAAGCAAATTTAAAACTTTTAAATTATTTTGTACATAAATGAAAATAACAAATAAGCTACAATGTTTTATCTCTTTGTTAAAATACTTGAGTGTTTCATTTTTATTGTTAAAAGTGCAATATTACTCAGATTTTTGTCTAGTGAACATATCATTATGAAGAGAGTTGATTTAAGCTTCCCTTCAGTATTTCACCTACTACAAACACAAACACTCCCCGCCCCCTGAATACATGGATATTTAACTGTATCATTATCTGTTTGGGTCTCTCTCCCAAGGTCTGCTTCTTTTAACTCCCAGGTCTCAAGTTATACCTGTAAACCACAAATTTTACTCCAGTTATAGAATCCTGCATAGTGAACGTATATCGGTGCCAGCCTCTGTCTGCAATCACAGCCACTTTCAGCTTTCGGTTTTTATTTAAAAGCCTTAATTGGAAGTTTTTATTACTCCCAATTAGACTTTTTAATTAAAAGGAAAAGTTGAAAGAGGCTGCAGGCAAATACTGCTGAAACCCATAACAGCATAAAATCAAAGGAAATAAAAACAAAATTACGCTACTGTAAAACAGCAGTACAGGCACAGCTTTCAATAATGTTTACCTCTGGTCACATTTAATGTTATGGTAGCACATTGACAGTGATGAAGTAGACATGACTGATTGGAAAAAACAGACTGTATCTAATGTAACGATAAAATTCATCAAAATGATACTTACAACACCACATTAGCATTCAAGGCAAAAATCTACCAAAGTGCACAGTTGACAATGCAAGTAGTTAGCGACTCTAATTCACCCACATGGCACTAACTCCACACACTAATGCAGGTTCTTAAAGCCTCTTTGACAAGCAGAATACTAGATTATAAACAATGTGGGTACGTATTTATCATTATAAGATGATTAACTTTTTAATTCCATGAAGAATATTTTTTTTCTGTATAAAGCCTTAACTTGTCATTATTGTCAAGTTTTGCACTACTGATGTTTTTTTAATTCAAAATGAAATCAGAAGTTGCATTCACTTATATTTTTGGCATTTTTAAATTCCATGGAATGTCTTCAGAGTAAAACAGAGCTTCTTATATAAAGTTGAGCCCATCATCAAAGGTAATAGGAATATGTAAAGATATTAGATCCATACCAGAGACAATTTCATACCCAATAAACTTGGCTATTTATCCTGAATTTTATAAATTATACTGAGTCAGAAGAAGACATTTAAAATAGCTCACATATATATTGTGATACTGAAGTTATTTCTTTATAACTTAGCTTTCCAACTCACAGATTGCATTAATATTTGCCCTCAAATCATACTACCAAGTTTTGGGTAAAAACATATACATGTCTATGCAGAGGCAATGAATTTTAGTATGACATCAAGGCTGCAGTAATCCTTGGTTTTTATGTCTAGTCATGTAAGGAGATCATAGTTTGCGATTTGAAATTTTGACTGAAAGGTAATACAGATGTAACGTAGCCCTTCTGCCTTTTTCTAGAGATAATCTTGCATAATGTGTTTCACAAAGAGACAATATAGTGCAGACTGAGTGGGGGAGGGGGATGGAAATGGAAATTTTTTGTGTCATGGATTACAGTCCTTAGTCTTCCTGCAGTGATGCTTGCCCTCCACAATCTATTCTCTGCATGACAAATTTTCACAAAATATAAATCAATTTGCATCATTTTCTTTCTCTACAAACACTTTTGTGGCTTCTTACTGTAGCTAGCATATAATGTGAACTCTCATGTTTGGCCCTACCCTGTCTGACTCTTGATTCCAACCTCATCTTGAGTCTTCTTCCTAGCTTACTCTCCTTCAGCTACTAGGGTCTTTTTTAAGTTCTGTGGACAGAGAAACAAGTTCTCTCCTTCCTTGGGGCGTGAGTACACGGCCTCTTCTGTGCCTAATAGTCTTTCTATCTTTCCAGAAGCCAGCTTGTTCTATGCTTCTCAATTTAAACATAGTCTCAATGTAAACATTACCTCTTCAGGGAAGCCTTCCCTAACCATTTAAAGTAAGTCCATCATGGTTACTATCATAATTTTATCACAATTCATATATTTATATAACCCGTAACCCTTACCACAATTGTAATTGTGATATTTGGTTGACCATTTACATGTTTTCTGTTTTTGAAATGTCTTCAACAAGAGCATGCCCTCCAAAGGCAAAAGCTTGACTGTCTCATGTATCAATATGAGACACCAGCGACCCAGCACCTGGGCCCATGCCTGGCAGCTAGTAGGCACTCTAAATGTTTTTGAACCAATACATAAATAAATAAAGAACATATGAATGCAAAGCGTTAAATGGTTCCTTTCATGTTGCTAGTAACAAACGCATCTCATGTGTTATAAAATTATTGTAATAAGGTAGTAGGGAATACCAACAGCTCTAGGCATTCAGTTGTATTCTGATCAGCTAAGAAGTATTAACAATGCCTCTAGCCAGACATGTCTCATTCTAAACAAGGACTGAGCTCCTGTATCTTCTGTGTAGTTTTGTATTTTGGGTTTTTCTTTTGGGGGGGGATAGTGGATTATTTGTTTGTTTATTTTCTAATCCGAAGTTTCTTCTCCCCATTCCTCCCCTTTGCCCCATTTAAAAGATCAGCCCATTGGTTTACTCTAAGCTTTAAGTATAAGAGGTGTCACTTAATTCTATAGAATACATATTCCACAGTTGAGACCAAAGAACTATTCTACTTGTCAAAGCTAATTTCTCACCAACTCACATTATAAAATGGAAAACAAAGTAGAACAAAGTAGGAATTTAAAAGTAATATCAAAAGAAAAATGTAGAATGAAAAGCAGTTGGAAGAGAGGGAGGAACCAATTCAATACCATAGCCATTAAGATAAGCAATTGGGAGTGGCGGTGTTAGGGAGCATATTACTCAACTATTTTCACTAAAGGCTCACTTAGGAAGCAGAAAGAAAACAGGCAAGCTTCATGACACCACCAGCTTATGCTTTTGTATCTCCTGCCTGTGGGAATACAGAAACCATCTAGAGATGCATCTGAGCGCCTGCAGCCTCTTGGGAGAACTGCTCTTCCAAAACGGAAAGGTCAGCTGGGATTAGATCTGGGAGACTGAAAGAAGCATGAAACTGTTAAAGCTTGAGACAATCTTAAAAGCATTCTCCTACCTTAGGAGAGAAAGCTGAAACAAAGGAAAATATAGCCAGGCACGCAAAACACTCATCTTGTCTTATTCACTACATAAAACTACATTGTAACAGCTGTGTCATTCATTTCATTTTGTACACAAGAGACTTAGGATCAGATAGGATAAATAATTTTCCACAAGTCAGACAGTTAATAAGCATCATAGCCAGGATATACACAGACTTCTCTATCTCCAAAGCGCTATGAGTTATTTTCAATTCAGGAAGAAGGAACCTTCAGACCATTTGCTTTTTACTTGTTCCTTTGGTTTTTGGTATTTGATTTTCTGTTTTGTTTTGGGTTGTGCCTCAATACACATGTCTGTGCTGTCTACTTTAGATTACTTGCAATATTTTCCAGAGCCAAATCTTAACATCACTGGCCATGGTTAAAGAGATCTGGGACCTTTGCTGCTATTCTAGGTTCTAAGCTGAGGTTGAAAGAAGGAGTAGTCATAGGGAATTTCACCAGAAGCAAATTGCACAGAGATTAAGGGCTCTAGCTTCTAAGTCAGATAAATTTGAGCTTCATAGCTCTATCACTAGGTAGCTGTATGCTTAAACAAAAAAACATTATTGCATTAATTTTCTACTGTTGTCATGACAAGTTATCAAAAATGTAGTGTCTGAAAACAACACAAATTTATTATCATACAGTTCCGGAGATCAGAAGTCTGACACAAGCCTCACTGAACAAAAATTAAGTGATTTCTAGATTGTATTCCCTTCTGAAGGCTCTGAAATAGAATCTATTTCCTTACCTTTTTCAGCTTCTGGAGACTGCCAACATTCTGTGACTCACGGTCCCATTCCCCCATCTGCAAAGCCAGCAACACTGCATCTTTCTGATCCTTCTTCCATCATCACATCTGTATGTTTGACTATAGACAAGAAAGGTTCCCCTTCTTTTAAGGACCCATGTAATTCAATTGGACCCATCCAAATAAACTAGGATACTCTCCCCATCACAAGGTTCTTAACCTTAATCACATCTGCAAAGTCTCCTTTGCCAGGTAAGACAACAGATTCACAAGTTCCAGAGATTAGAACATGGATATCTTTAGGGAGGTCACTGTTTTTCTTTCCACAATTATCTTTCTGAGTCTCAATTCTTGCACCTGTAAAACAGGAGAATTAATAATTCCTACTTTACAGAGTTGGGAGGCTGAAATTTGAGTACACACACAAAGTGGTTGACTTAGCATCTGACATATAATTGTGGCCTTAAAAATGTTAGCTACTGTAATAAATATAACCAGTTCCTGCTATACACACTCATTTCTAGCAAAATCCACTTCTTATGACCACAAAATGGTCAGGGTCATTGATTTTGAACTCTCCTCTATCCAAGATTTTTCCCTATATTTCTCAGAGGACAAAGTTTCCTATTTCTGTAGGTTAACCTTAAACCTTTCATAAGCATTTGTCTCCCCTTCAAATAAACAGAAGAGGTGACATCAGGGGTTATACCTGCACAAATGACATTTTCAAAACTGCCACTCACTAACAGGCCCCAAACCCCTGCAAAACTTCTCTTATGACCATTCAGGGTTACTTTTCAATCTAAATAAACCCCACACTGAAATTCATCACAAACACTCACATGTCTCTTTCTCCAAGGCCCAGGGCTGCAAGTGGTGAGGCAGCTGGCCAATCACCTGCTGCTTTCAGAGGTCCTGGCGTTACAGTATAACCAGATTGTCAAGGTTCACCTGGAGGATTACCTGCTAAATCACAAGTTTAAAGAAAACAATTTGGAGTTACCCAAGAGGAAACAACACACTTACTTATCTCCAGACTCTCCACACAGACTGTATTAAATTTTCCATAACCAAATTTACTGCAGGGCTGAGAACAAGCATGAGATATTTCTGCTGAAAGTTTTTGATATTTCAAACTGCCTTTTTAAAAAGAAGCTTAAAGCATAAGTGTAATTCCCTCTCTTTGGCAAAACTCGTTTTTTCCATTTGAGAAAATTGCTTTGCCATCTAATTGTTCTAGAGTGCAACGTAAAAATAAGTTCAAAACACAGGATCTAAATTAAACCAGATAATACCTTCACTGTCAAGATTTTGTAATCACCATATTTGATATCATCAAACTGTTCAAAGCACTTTTAGCACCAATTTCTGTGACATTTTTAAATCAATGAAACACAAGTACTCAAACTGGTGGAGGGACAAAGAAATAAAAGATGGCATGACAGTTACTTTCTTAATTTCTAAACTAATTATATATTCAAGTATAGTAATTCCTGAGCCAAAAAGGCAATGAACTGTTAGAGAACTATTTAGCATTTTTCCAACACTTGGTTATCACTGCACTAGGCATATAACATAGGAATTTAGAAAACAAGTAGCATTCAGCCAGATAGATTTGTTGTAGTCACCATTCACAGATGCTAAAAAAGAAAGCATATTTTGTTTGAAAAGAGCACCTCAATTCCCAACCCTGCCCATCAAGTGAAAGGGAAAATATATGAGGATATCAACTGTAAAATGTCAGCATACTAAGTAGGGTATATAGCTGGTGTTTCTTGATATGAAAGGGAAAGATCTCAGTGAATGCTATTTGAAAGTCCATCTGCCGCCGAGCTATGCTATACTTCCCCGTGTTCTATAAAGCTGCTCAGAGGGGATGCTCAAAGTGCTGAGGCGCTATCTCAATACATCGCCCCATCACCACCCACAGCTGTTCATGGGAGTGCCGGAGAGAATTGGATGTACTAAAGAAAATGAATTTGGAAATAAAATAGAAGACCTTCAGAATTTAAACAGGAAAAGAGAAAGAACTGAAGCAAATGATACGGTTACCTTATCCCATGAGACAAGCATGCGTGAATGAATGTTATAAGATTTTTTACTAAGCCTAAATATAACTATGAAATATTAAAAGGGTCTAGATCTTTTGTTGTCACTCTCAAAGGGGGAAAATGAGCTAGTCCAGAGTGACAGTGCTAGAGGCAGATAATGAAAGCTTGCAATTGAAATGGTGATAAACTCTGTGTATAAGTCCTGCAGATTAGATGAATATTTATTAGAGTTACATTTCAAATTCTACTAAAGAGTTCACAGCACCTTAAAGAATAATTTTAAAAGCGCTCATCTCTTTATTTCAAAAGAAAAGGAAGAAAAAAGAATGTAATCTACATGGATGAATCTGAATACATGAATGGTAATATTCAACAATATCTTAACATGTTTCTCAAACCAAAGAACCCCCTAATCACTTCCCAGATTTAACAAGCTCACATCAAACTATAAACAGGATCATTGCACACACAACGATATCACAGCCACCTCGGAGGAGGAAGGGGAGCAACATAACACAGTATAAAAGTGCATATGAAAAGGAAAGTGCAACTGAACTACCTAGAGTCTATGAGTGAACATCATAAGATTAATAATGTGTGAAATTTAGTCAAAACCCTGCTGCCCATAGCAGGTATTTCAGCTTTTCTTAGAATGTTAAGATGACTGGAAACTTTTAAAGATAGGATAACCATCATTTGAAATGAATTCTTTTTTTAAAAAGGTGGTTTTGATGTATCACTACACAGCTACAAAAGTAAACATGCATCCAAGTGCAACAAGGGCTCTCAGGAAGGCACATTTCAATATAGACCTGGCCAAGTGCAAGACTGGAAGATATATTGAGGTTTGATTTGATGGCTGTCTCAGGAGGAAAAAAAAAAAAAGAAACAAAAATAAATCCTCTTCCATGTATCAATAACAAGATAGTGGCATTTGCTTTTGTGTAAACAATGGAGTGATTACTTGTTTGTAGCATAAATCTCATTAATCTCTCTTATTACATCAGTGATAATTTGGACTAAACTTTAAAGACCACAAGTGTGGTGATTTGAGATAGCATAAAAAACCTACCTAGTGAAATCCCAAACTTTCATTTGTTTTCCCTTAATCATCTGGATAATTTGTCAAAAACATTGCACCCTTCTACGACATCTTTTTAAATAACTCTGACTAAATAAAGTTGATTCATTTGTAAATCATTCCTCGGCCACCATTGCATATTAATCTATCATCCTATTTTACAGAACAGAGACATCAAAATGGTACACTAGATTTTAATGATATAAAATGATGGGAGAAAAATATCAGAAGGCAAAATATACTTTTCTTTTCTTTCCTTTTAGTCAGTTTAGAAGAAGAAAATAAAAAGAGATTGTCTTGCTCGAGCTTTTATTTTTATTTATTTATTTTTTAGTTAATCTCCCAAAAACGTAAGTTAGTGCTTTTAAGTGCTGCTTTGGTTTCAAATAAATATCTGAAAACGAGTGCCTGGGGTTGGATTAGTGCCTCTTCAGTATTCATCACTATTGCTAAAGCATGAAGACTAAAAATAAAATAAAATGAAACAGGAAATAAAACTATGAAAGCAAAACGGACACATTTTTTAAAAAGTCTTGGCATTGATCATCTCTCCCCAGACATTATTTCATTCTACATATTGTGATGATCACATAATAGTCACATTCTTGCAGCACATATTTATCTGGCACCATTTTTGTAGTTGTTCCTGCTTTCCATCCATAGACTCTCACACTTAGTGGACACCAGAACCAGCTGGAGAGCTGATTAAAATTTAAGGTTCCCAGGACTCAGAAGATTCTGACACAATAGATAGAGTTCGGGGCCCAGAAATTTTCAAGCACTCCAGGTTGATTATCATTCAGAGGATCTATGGATCATACTTAAAGAAACACCACCCTACCGGATGTGCTCTGTATCTTTTTCTACATACCCAAAGAAAAAGAAAAGATTTCCTACATATCTCCTACACCCTGAAAAGGCAGAAATTCACCACCATTTTGTCTCACTTCCCACTGTATGAATGAGGCTATTGCCACTAATTAGTCACCTGGCCTAAACTGAACCTTCTGGTGACAAGTCCTCTGTATCTCCAGAAGTAATTCATTCCATCTTTGAATAACTCTAACTGTTCTCTTCTTCCTATATCTGCATACAGGTTTTTGTTCTAACCTTTGGAGCCATATTCTAGAATGGCTATTTTTCTTCCTCATACTGACAATGTAGGCACAGTATAGATGGCCCCACTCAAAGGCTAGCAAGGAGAAGAAACTCAGCAAACATGCCCTGGAGATCACAGGACATGACTCATTCTTGGAGAGGGTTGGGGGGCGGGTTAAGCTATTTGAGATTTTGATAAAGCCACATGTGATTGTAAAAGGTATAGACAATGAGAACAGAGAATGGAAACACTAAAGGCGAGATTATTTTTTCTGAAAATATAAGATACACATGAAAAAATAAATTCAAACAATATGGAAGTGTAAAAAGACAAGGTCTCTTTTTGCAGAGTAGACCCTCTTATTCTCCTAAAACAGGAATTTCAACATCTTTTATTTTTATTTACTTTATTGGCTTCCATCACCACACTGTATTTATATATGTCTCATTACTCACAAATGCCTGACAGTGCCCACTGTTTCCTCACCCAGAGAGATAAGGAGTTGGTAAACAAACCCTGCCCTCCTCCTTCTCTCTCCCCCTCCCTTGTATTATTAATTCAAGTTACCTTAGTGGTTAAAGTAATGCTTATGACTTTAATTTATGTGGTTAAGTTTCTAACTCCGAATTAATCATCATGGGTAGCATCTAAAGATGCTATAAAAATAAGGAAATTAATACACTGCTCTGTCCTAAAAATAAAATGTTAAAAATATTTTCTGAATAACTAACTTATGTGTTAGTGATTGACCTGAACCAAGCCATGGAATCATTCTCTCTTCTATTCAAGGCAGTAGTATTATATTATTTGATATTATATTACATAGTATTATTATCAATATACTGTGGAGAATTATTACAATGTTTCTAAAACCTTATATTTAAGGTTATTTAACCTTATATTTAACATAATTATGAATTTTTAGAACACATATACATTAGACTGAGTCTCCTCATGCACTATCATCCCAACATAGACTCCTACCTTCTTGTAACTTTAATAAAGGATTTTAACACATTTTTTAAAAATGTGATTTTTAACTAATACAGCAAAATTGTAATTTGTCCCTGAAAAGTTAATGCTCTATCTTGGGGCTTCCTGGTACTATATTCTGTCTCAGCCTTATAAAAATTCTTCTTTATTTGATAGGCTCCTTGATTTCTAATTGTTTCATTGATATCACCCAAGAGTAATAAAACATCTATTGCAAAGAAAAAAATCACCAGCTAATGTCCTAAAACAAAGCCAGTCTATCAGTTCTGAAAGAATGATTTCTTCCAAACAATGTCACTGGGTTAGTCTTGGCTGGAGAATAAATGACAGATAGAAAGTTATTCAAAAGCTAACACATAATGAAAGAAATGGCAGAGTCATAAGCAGGTAGTTGATGTATCACAACAGTAAAAGGTAATGGCATTGCTGTAAAATGGTAACAAACTACAATGGCCAACTCACTTGTCAATCACAGCACTATTATGCCCAATGGGAGTGTGGTTGTTTGTGTCGTTGTGTTGTTGTTTTGAACAATAACATAGGCAGTGAATCAGAAAGACAAACAGCACTACAACTACAAACCAAAGAACAACTTTTGCAATAATTCTATGCCATATGCAACTAAAGAAGTAGTTGTTTTTTCCTACTACCCTTCCACTACACAGAGCAATCATTTCCAACATCCAGGTGAAGACTAATTTATGTAGGCCAAGGTTTGATTTTCCTGGAATTGATTCTTTAATTTTTCTAGTAGAAAGTTACTGTCTCCTAGAAAACGTACAGCATTAATAAATTGTATGATGCCCTTAAAGAATGTAAGATCTTTTGGAAAAATGCACACCTGTATACATATTTATAATAATATACATTATTATGGTAATATCCATTATGATATCCATAAATAAATGCATCCTAAAAGAGAAGGCTATTCATACCAAAATGATTATTAAGAAATTAATAAGATGTAACATAGCATGCTATCATTACATTAAACTTAAACAGTGTGAGATTAAAAATAAAAGCCAACAACAAAATCAAAAATTTGATGAATGCCCATCTAGTAGGTACGATGGGGAGAGGAAAAATCACATTAGCAAACAAACAACCAAGACATGTAGGGTAGGAAGGATGAAGGTAAAACTTGTGTTTAATAAAAGAATCCCAGTTAAGTCCAAAATATTTTACAAAACAAAAGGAAACATTTTTTAAATGCGATTTAGATGGAATATGTGAGATATACCATTTAATGGTAAATCAGGCAAAAATGAAGAAGTAGGCTTAAAGTTTTTATAAATTGTTGTCTGTGTAGGCAGAAGATAAGATTATAATAATCATGTTTTTGAAGTTAAATAATAGTGACTTTAAATGTGAAAAATCTATTAAAAAATATAATCCACACCCTGATGGTTTGGAATTAGCTGCTATGTAAAGAAGAACATCTTGATTATGTGATAAAGATTGTTAAATTCTGTCTCAGATTATAGATATTTCCAAGCGGGAGGAAACATAATATCAAGAAAACTCAAAACCGTAGCCCTAACTGAATCTTTTCACCTCCCGATCTATTCATGAATCAGAATTCTATTCCAATAATTTATTCCAGTAGAAAATACTACCCTGTTCCAGAGACTATTTAATACAATGGTTTTTCATTATTCATAGCACAAAGAGATACCAAATGGTAAAAAAAAAAAAAAAATCCATAGTTGCATATGTTGTTATCAAACGTACCAAGAAATCACAGTTCATAAATATTAATGATTGTGGCTGAGTCAACACTTTATCAGACCAATTATTATAAATGTGAAAGTGCTAAGAACACTCTTGTTTACCACAGTAGAATTTATACTAGCCTCTAGTGAACAACATTTAATTTTTTAGATGCTAATGTTCTTGGTTTCAGCAATTTTCACTGCATCTTCTATATATTATTAATTTGCACAAAATACTTGGTAACTGGAGCTACTATTTACTGTGTAATGTAACCCTAAAGATTAGGCTACAGTTACCACTTAGCAGTTACCACAAATCTGTTCAAATGGATGTTAATAAGAGTTATTCATAATTGCTTCACCAGAATTGAAGTTTATTTCCCACTATTTCAATTGCTACTTCTCAGATTCAATTTTCCAATTCTTACCATTTTCAGTATGGGCAGGAAAACATAGAAGGTCCAAAGCACAAGGGAGAAAAGCAGTATTATTAGAATTATGAAGGTACTGAATTAGATTCCCCCACATCAGCTTTGAAGGGCGAGCATATACTTTCCAAATCTACCTTAAGAAGAAATCTCAAGAATCAGAATAGTGTTCTAACCTGAGATGTGCCACTATCTCTAAACACATACATAATTAAATATTTGAGCCTCAGATCTTCCTAAATCTTGGTTAATGCTATCTCCCTTTTGACCCACAGCCTGTCAAATTGTATCCATCTTTCATGGGTCAAAGAATATCTGGACTTTCTCCATTAAGTTCTTTTCGATTATTTAAGCCAATAGATGTATTCTAAAATTTAGAGCTTAGATAATCCAATTTAGTGCAGAAGTATGCATCCCTTCTTTGTTTTAAAAATTATTTCCTTTATAAATAATAATCACAGCTTCCAATTTTGATAACCTACTATGTGCCCTAAAACCATGCTCAGCCAATGATATATACTATGACTTCTTTGCTCAACTAGTGAACGTGAGCCAGCCATGACTGAGACAGCATCGTAGCTCAGTCACATACAACGAGTTCACTAAATAAATGCATGTTTCATGGAAGAAAAGGAAAAAAATGTGCATTTATTAGCAAAGATGAAATACAGGTATGATGGCAAGATTTCCATTTATTTTCCCTAATTCTCTAAATCTCCAATTGAGTATACCAAAAAGCCAAAGCTTAGTTTTAATTAGAAGCACTGCCCTGTGAGATAACTAGTTGGTAAATATGGAAAGAATGACAGGGTATGCTCTGCTTAGCTCTGCTCACTTCCTCTTGAGAGGGACCTTTCCTGCAGAGAACACAAATTTTCCTCTTTCCTGCAGTAAGTTTTACCTGGGCAGACTTCTGGCATAGGCAAGCCCCAGGTTAGAGCCAGTTGGAAGTAGGTAGGGAAATTTATGTTATTCTGGAGTTTCCTATTAGCAAGCCTATTGGGCTGACTCTATGTTTCTTTGAGTTTTTAATTTTTCTAATTTTTCAGATGTGGAAAATGGATGCTATTTATTGGGAGTCCCTTGGGAGACTCATAAACACATTTTTGTAAAATTCTGCATGTATGCTTACTTAAACATCTGGAAAACAATTCAACCAAAATGATAGAATGGCAAACAATTTTGTTTTTCATCTTTACATATTCTAAACCTTTACTTTATGAACATGTATGTTAGTTAGGAAAAAAGGTTAAATACACATACATATAAACACACACACACACATATATATATATTTAAACAGAATACTGACTTTTTCAGAAAAAGAAAATTGGTTATCTGTAGTTCTTATAAGTGTTGTCTGAAAATGCTCAATATTCATATTTTAAGTATTTAATAGTATTTTAACAATAAGCCTCAAAATGGATTGCACAGTTAAGAGAAGCTTACAGGAAGTCTTGAGCCTCCTATATTATTAAGAACCCTGTCTAATCAGTTAACAGGAATAATCAAAGAAAAACACCTTTTTTCTAGCAGTTGCAGATTCACATGGCTTTTCAAAAAAAAACACCACTGTATTACATGCCCATGGTAGACACAAAATCCCTTTGGTCCAGTAGAAGCTATAGTATGCTTTAATGGTGACATTTTCCTCCAAATATCACTAACTTTCATAGAAGCCAGCAGCTTCAAAGTGCTGGAGGCAGCAGGCTTGTAATCAGGAGACATTCATTCCCTCCTCTGTCACTATATTTCTGCTCACTTAGCCTCGCTTCATTCTGCCCATGCACAAAATAAGAAAAATAACTCTTGCTTTTTTCTTAATAGTGATAGAAGGAAATAAATAGGCATTTATACATAAATGCTATAATTTAAGATTCTTACAAAGAAAAATATATACATTTACACATTCAGAATTGCTATTACTGTAATTAACTTTAGCAGCCCATCAATTTAGGCTGTGTAATTTTTCTTTTGTTCTTTAACTCAAGATGCACACAAATATGTGACATTTTTCTCCAAATATCACTAACTTTCACGAAAAGTCCATCGCTTCAGGGTGCTAGCGCCTGGGTAGGTATCAAAATGGCAATGGAGCAAGCTCTTTGTCTCTAGGAAGAAAGCTGGTGTTCTCCAATTCAACAGGAAAAACATCACCCTTGAGAGCTTCTTTCCCCAATCAAGAAATGAAAAATCACTTGTATGTGGCAAGTTAACCAAATAATAGTGGAAGAATGCCAGTTCTAGGAAAAGACATTTTGATGGATGTGAAAGGAATGAAATGAGATGCCTGCTTTATTAAACAGCAGCTGATCTGTGTTCTACCCACAAGAGGAAGTTTACAAAGGAATAGGACAGTTGTGTCAGGGAACTGAAACCCACAATCACCGCAGTGGTTTGAAAAGGACAAAAGCACAAAGTATATCCAGAGCATAAAGACAAGTGACATCTGATAAAACGCAAGAGACTCAGTAGAAGGGCTTTACAGCTTGAAGATAGAAAGCAGCAAATTAGGGTCAAAGAAAAGCCTTGTTTTTATGAATCTGAAAACAATGAAAAGAGTAAGGAAACAGAGAAAATCCCTTGCAATTTAGCAGGGTGATAGATGTCAAATAGCCAGGAAAGGTCATCTTAAGTAGTTCTTCTGCAAGAGTTTTCTTTTGTATTTTAATAAACTGAATTAATGAGCTGGATTTCAGTGCCATTTTTAAAAGTAGGCAAAGAAAATAAGCCAGCATTAAAAGATGACTAAAATGTTCTGCAGTAGTCATGCTTGCAGCCTGCAGCTAAATCCAGCTGTTGACTAAGGGTGACAGCTGCAGAAAACACTGAGGGTTAAAAGTATCATTTGAAATTGGGGTGATAGGTTTTGAGGGTTTGTGTTCTCTTTCTGAAGTGATCATTTTGCTTGATTACATCAGAGGCTTAAAGGAGATCAAAGGCTCCAGATGCTGTAACCTGCTTTTTTGGAAAGACTTTTAATTGAATCAGACACAAACAGAATATAATGACATAAAAAGTAATAAAGTCTCTGATCAAGATTTGGAGCTGCAATGTTTGGATTGCTCTAACGCCTTCATTGTCTCTTTTACAAGAGACAGTGGTAATTAGACACATGCATTATTTCCAAAAATCCAATAATTCCTGTTTGGGATGGGAGAAGAAAAGAAGATCAGAAACAATTCCTAGGGACTATTAGTGTTTTTCATATGAAAATTATATTCACATGAATATAAAATAGATGCAGCATGAATATATGGTTTTAATGAAAAGGGATAAACATGGCTTCATATTTGAAATTATGACAGAGTATTTGGGCAGATCTGGCAAAGTCTAATCCCCAACAAAACCAGATGGAACAACATATCACAGAGAGAAACTCAGAATTCAAAAACAAATACCTATTACTGAATATATTTTAGACAGCGTGTCTACATATTTGTTCTTCATATCTTGGCCAGCATTCTCCAGATAACTTCTGTGTTCCAATCTTAAAAAAAACTTAAAATGATAAAGCAGTGGAGATGTTTACTTCCAAGTCGGTATTGACAGTCAGTAGTCAAAAAATATTCCTTAACACCCACAGGGCTTTTAACGCTACAGTGGGTACATGGAGTTACATATTAAAGAAGAGAAAACGTCTTTGAACCAAAGAAAATGTGCAATAATGATTTCAGTGATACAGGGCATGTATGTTCAGGGATTCAAACTAGAGACTGGCATTAGAGAAAGAAACCAAATGCAGAAGATGCAAGAAGACATATCTGACAGGAACCTGATTTTTTTTTCCTTTCTACTTTTTATTGTTAGGAGATCCAATCCTATGCAGTAACTATCACAGCCAACCTCTTCTTGCTACGCACTGCCACCTAAAGGACAGCAGGCAATTGCTAGATAAAAACTTGTTTTCTTACTCATGGCTGAAAATAAATGTCCTAATTAATTTCATGATGCCCCTATTTTTCATGCAGCATTAAAGTTAAGTACGCAAGAGCACACTGGATCTTAGGTCTATAATCATAACTGCCTAGAGTTTGAGAGTAGTTTAGGAAAGCTAAAAAAGTCCCTCCCTGCGCATGACATTTCACAGCAAGCCATGTTTTCATTCCTGTTCCATTTCATTTTAGGAAGCAGATTATCAAGACAAGGCGGTCAAAAGATTCTGAATAAGGACCCACGTTCTGCTAATGGTGATAAATGTAATGTTCAAATGTAACATTTAATGAATGTTTTTGATAACAGTGGTAATTGGCTACATGTTTCATTAACTGTGACATGATCAGCCAGTCTTTCTCAAAAAAAACACTACCAATGTTTATATTTTAAAAAGATTTGGATTCTTTAAGATAATCTTTTTTGATAAATACAAAAAAAGAGTAAAGTAAAAGTAAAATGAAATTTAGGAACATGCTTAAAAATAAATAATTCAACTATTATATCTACTGACTATAAACAAAATGACCAAAATATCATGGTTATTAGGAGGAGACCATTATGAATTAAAAGAAACAATCTGGGTCTTTCAATTTGGTAACCAGAACATTATGACATTTTCCCTTTGGAAAGAATTATCAAATTACATGCTTGAAAAAAATTGATCAAATCAGGCCAGAAGAGCAGCTTCCATGGCAACCGATGCATTAGTAGATCATAGATGTTCTATATCCTCATTTAGCATCTTGACTGATGTAATTCAGAGAAATTCAGTAGGTCCTAGATGAACCGAAAGATAATTTGATCATGCTAATTGTTGAAAACTACAATAAGATTACTGGTGAAAATAATCAACAGATACCCAAAGATGGACTGAGATATTTATTAAATGATTTAAATTCATCCTGAACACAAATTAATCAGAAACAACCTTATATTGAAAATAATCTCTCTCCCTTTTTATTCCACAATAGATATATGATTGGAAAGTTCCACACACACCACATTCCTGTTATTCAATTCATTTTCTTAAATGCAACAGAGAAGCCCCCTGTTTATAGGAATCATGCAGTGCCTCATTTTGTAAAACAGAATCCTTTTATAGTATAAACAGTAACAATTTTCTCTCCTTGTATTTGGTAAATAAATGAGTCTCAGATATTGAATTTGCTTAAAGTAATGTAGACATAATTTGCAAATAACAAAATGCCAGGAAACACTTTCAGAAATTACTCCT